>QRFJ01000020.1:1385064-1641012 GCA_006176705.1 Cocos nucifera
TCTGGCCTTATTATCTTCGTCTATCCATTTTTTCAGAGACGCTCTCTATTCAGTGGATAGACGAGCTGGTAAGGTGGGAGGGTCCTGATCCAATACATGGGTTAACTTCTCAAAATCCAAAATAATTTTATAGTTTCTTAGCCAATCTTTATAATTGGATCCGATCAGTCTATGTGTGTCCAGGATACGTGCCAATGGGTTGGACACAGATATTTTTCTATAGAGAGTCAAAGATTCTAGTTAGATATTATAATTATGACTTGACCAATTTATTTAAGAATTTTATTTTTAAATAAATTAGCTTCCACTATTTTCTTGGATCCCTACACTCCCTCTGTAGAGATGCAAAAATCTCCACGATTAATAATTTCTAGTGGGTGGTGCGGTCTCACCAACTGACTCATCACCTCACCTAACAGTTATTGGTGATGGGTTAGCCAATGAGTGAACAACTCTTGTTCAATGATTCTCTAATCATGGTGTACCCAAACTTGGTCTCTAATTCATGAATCTCACCATATCCGAAATATTGATCCACTCCTTAGTTAAGTCAGACCCACCATTTGCACAGACTGAATTTCTAATTGAGTCTCTCATTGTATCCAAAATATTGAGCCCAACTCATCCTCCAGTCCATAGCATCCAATGCCTAATAGACATGGTTGCATCTTTTCGGTGCAACTGAGCCACTGTATCCAGCCAAGAACAATCAACCCGGGAAGGGTCCGCACATCTATAATGGTGGAAGACCTCAGACTTAATCTTTTCTTAGGGAGAATTGATTCAGGTCTCATTAAACTAGACTTGTCATAGCCATAACAATTATGACTAATCTAGTGGCATGGGTTAGCTCAGATTATTGACCACCTCAAATCAGAACTGGGTTAACAGATATGGTCGGGTAAGTGAGACCGTTGGAAGGGATATGCCATTAACTCGTACAAGAATGCATTCAGGTCGAGTAGTTCCCAATTAAAAATTAGTCGATCGTATGTGCCAAACTTACCTTAGACACCAAATTGTTGAGCCAGAATCAATTGGATTAGCCTACAATCCAGACTCTAACCTTTGAGCCTAATTAGGTCTTGCTTGATCGTGACTCGATCTTGATCCTGATTTAATCCTATCAGGTTGGTCAATTTAAGTATTGTTGATCCCATCTAACCAACTCTTGATTCGGTTTGATCAACCGCTTAGACCTAATTGAGCTAACCAAGCCCGAACCTAGTATTATGAATATGTCTTAGATCTAAAATTCTCAATTTTAGACCTAATTGATATTCCATAATCTTAATTCTTAATTAAGTAGGGTTCATAAACAAAATATGCACAATAAATCCTAGGGTTTCGGGATCTAGGATTTTGCAGAAAGTAAGTTTTGGATTTCTGATTAAGAATGAACGCGCAGCACCTCTACACGTCATAAGAACATCACATCAGATGGGAGGAGAGGGCCTTTAAACTCTTCTTCATTCTTATGACTGGATGGCCAAGAGGAACGCCTTAATCAGGAACATGTAATACTATAAAATAATTTTAGATCTATATCATATATCTCATATACAAATTAGATCTAATCATGGCATATTTTGCATACATCTCATGTATCGATTCATGCATATTTTCAGATCTAAATTATCTCATAATAATCTAAAAAATTAGATTTAAATTGATCTTATCAAATAAACTCTAATCTAGGCAACTTTGTAGAACTATTCTACAACTAGTCTAGAAATGCATTAATCATATCTCATATGATGTTTAAAATTAAATAATTTTTATTTTACTATTTTTTAGATATTATTATAATAATTATAATATCAAAAAATAGTAAATAAATAGATCTAAAATATAATTTAATTAAACTAAATTGAAAACATACAAGACTATTCTATAGAACTATTCTATTCTACAACTAGTCATGCATATTTTCTAATCTTAGATCCAAATCATTTAATTTTAATTTTTTCTGATTTCAGATCTAATCACATCTTATGTGATATATGAAATCACTTATTTTCTAATTATAATAAATTTAAAATCAAATCTAAATACTTTTAGAACCTTGGCTCTGATACCAGTTGAAGGAAAATCCTGATTTTTTGGATCAGGTTCGTTCAGATCTGATCGGATCAAGAGATATATTTTAAAATTTTTTTCTTTAATTTAGATCAGATCTGAGATATTTTAGATCTGATTCTTATTATTTTAGTAATTAAAATAAATTTAAATAAATTAAATTAAATTTAATTTACCTTGAAGTGGGTAATTCTATTACCCGTTGATGATCCGGTAAGCAGCGGAAGGTTCTGGATCTAGCCACGCAAGTGCTTGGCCTTTATCAATATCCACTCAGACTGGATCTGGAGATCCTCTTCTTCTCTATCACGTCTCCAAAAATTAGATCTGGATCTGATCTGGAGGATCTTTAAAATTTCTTTCGAAGATTAGCAGTTGTTCTTTGCAGCAGCGCAGCCTTCTAGCTTTTAGTTGCCTTTCTCTCATCTGGATTGCACCAACCAAGAATCCAAAATACTTTTAGATGTGGAGAGGAGAGGGAGAAGATTCTTTGGCATGGAGGAGAGGAGAGGCAGCCTTGGGGCATGAAAATCTCAATTGCTCTTTGAGTTGGGCGTAGGGTTTTATTTATAGACTAAGCGTGATCCAACTCCTCTTCTTCCCAACCAATCACAACCTTTTGTGAAATCAGATCTAAATCTGATTGGTGAAAATAGAGTCCCTTGGATTTTCCTTAGATGGTGCCTAAGATCAGTCAAACTTGATTCTTAGAAGAACTCTAATCGAAATCCAAAAAGGAGATGGAGTCTCTGTCAATAGGGACTCCTCCTTGCCAAGTTTTGGTAGGGAGATAGACCCCCACCAACTCTCTAATAGGTGTGTGACATGTGGACAGAAGTCAAAGTGTCAACGGTTAACGTTTGACCAGTCAAAGGTCAACTTTTGACCAAAGTCAAAGGACGAGAAATGGTAGGTGACCAAAAATGGCAGGTATTATCTTACAAAATAAGACAATCCTTTTTTGACCTGGATAGGTTCCAGTCAGATCAAGTGAAGGCTTATGAATGAGCACAAACTCCTTTGGTTCAATCAGGATAACTATTTATGATAGTAAAAAAAGAACGTTAGGTTCAATCGAGTACTAGCACGATTTTCTTGAACCTAATTGAATCTTATTCAGATCAATTAAACTGGATTAGTTCAATTGATGATCACTAGATTCAAACTCTTGTTTGTGTGACCCAGTTAGGTTTAGTTCTATATGGTAATGGGATATGTCATGATCTCTATCATCGACATCATCGAAACTTCTTTCGATGGATCAAAACTCTTCTGATTCGAACAGCTAGAATGATCGATCATCTAAATCATTCTAATTGCTCCCAAAATCCACCAGTGACACCTAGCAGTATATGGTGGCAACCCATCAGAGCTGAATGCGAACCTCTTGGTGCAGCTACCTGTGTGATTAAGTTCTTCTATCTTGAGCTCCGATCAGATTAGGGTTAAGGTGAACTCATCAAACCCTAGTCTCTATCATATGATGTAATCATTCGATTCAAGTCCGATGTGAAAATCTAAATAGAAACTCTTTCTATTATTTCACTCTGCCATGGCCATGGACTTCTGGACTTGATTCTCATGATCATCATAGGGCTGCTCCTCTACCACCGAGGTAGATAGATTCCATCTTGATGCAATCCAGTTCCTACAATGAACATGCTATAGCCAACATACACCTCAGGGTTCCATATGGCTAGGAGACCGAGTAATGGTGTAGTCAAACTATAACACCCTCAAGGTGAACTACCGATGCATCTCAGGTCAAAGAACCAGACATACCACTACAGCATCGAGTCAGTCATTGACGAGAAGGTAGACTTCCTAATGACTACTCGAGGTGGTCACGCTCAGTGTCCTCGTTCTCTAATGAGTATCTGTACTCTCACTCCGATGTCTTCACACCATAGACTCAAGACTCATCTACTAAAGAGAAGCGATTGTACACCAATCTTTCGGATCAATCACCATCCTCGTGATGATCCTATGGTCGGAAGTATTTTATGAGTTAATAATGATTAATCATGTCTTAAATTTTTAACTCTTGAAAATATGAATTATCATTATCATTAACTCAAAGAATGTATCACAGACACTAAATACACATATGTGATAGAAAAATATCCATTTTATTTATTTTAATCAAAATTATAATTTTGCCCTTAGAAGTGTATTATAAGTGTCAGCCAATTCTGGCTTCTAGGGCACATATATCTAACAGTGTTTTCTGAAGAGCTACCCGAGTAACTGCCACCCATGCAAGACATCCAACATGCGATTGACTTAGTCCCTGGATCCACCTTACCGAACTTGCCCCACTATAAGTTGAACCCAATTGAGCACGTCGAGTTATAAAGACAAGTTAAGAAATTACTAGACAGAGGATTCATTAGAGAAAGTTTAAGCCCATATGCTATGCCTGCATTATTGATGTCTAAGAAAGATGGATCATAGAGGATGTGTACAGATAGTAGGGCGATCAATAAAATCACTATCAAATATAGATTTTTTATACTCCAGCTGGATGACATGTTAGATATGATGGTAGGTTCCACTATCTTTTCTAAGATTGATCTTAAGAGTAGCAACCATTAAGTTAGAATTAGACTAGAAGACGAATGGAAGACTGCCTTCAAAATGAAGGATGGTTTTATGAGTGGTTGGTCATGCCATTTGGCTTGTCCAATGCACCTAGTACTTTTATGAGGATTATGACTTCGGTATTGCGACCCTTTATTGGATTATTCATGATCGTGTACTTTGATGATATCCTCATCTTTAGTCGAATAAGAGAGGACTATTTTAGTTATTTATGATAAGTCTGTTTGACCCTTAGAACCAAGAGTTTATATGCGAATCTTAAAAAATATGCTTTCATGACCAATAGGATTGTATTCTTAGGATTTATTATAATATATGAGGGAATAACTATAGACTCCGAAAAGATTTGAGCTATAGTAGAGTGGCCAGTACTTAAGATTCACAATGTTCGAAGCTTTCATGGTTTAGCCACCTTTTATCGTTGATTTATTAAAGGATTCAGCTTAATTATGGCTCCTATCAAAGACTGCATCCATAAGGGAGTATTTGAGTGGACAAAATTGGCTGATAGAGCTTTTTAGGAGATTAAGGATAAAATGACTCAAACTCCTATCCTATAACTACCTAATTTTAATAAAGTTTTTGAGGTTGAATGTGACGCATCAGGTGTAGGAATAGGAGTTTTGATTCAAGAGCGCCATCCTATTGCATACTTTAGTGAGAAATTGAATGAGGCTAAACAAAAATATTTTGTATATGATAAAGAATTTTATGCGATAGTACAAACTTTAAGATTTTGGAGGTATTACCTATTGTCTTTTGAGTTCATCTTGTACTCGGATCATGAAGCCCTTAGGTTTTTAAATTTACAAAAGAAATCGAACCATAGACATGCTAAGTGAGTTGAATTTCCTCAATCATATACATTTGTACTAAAACATAGGGCTGGATCTGCAAATCAAGTTGCGGATGCTCTAAGTCATAGAGTCTTTCTTTTGTCTGCCATTAGCATTAAAGTTATGAGATTTAAAAAGCTAAAGAAAAATTATTCTGACTGTCCTAACTTTAGAGAGATTTATGCTATCCTATAACAAGGATCGTCTAGAAATCTTAGTGAGTATGTTTTTCAGGATGGATTTTTATTTAGAAATAATAGACCATGTATCCTACGGACGTTCGTAAGAGATTTTTTAGTATGAAAATTACATGCAAGAAGACTGACTGGACATTTTGGATGGAATAAGATAATTGAAGCTGTGGAAAATCAGTTCTATTGGCCTAGTTTGAAGAGAGATATTGTGAGAATCATAGCCTAGTGTCATATGTGTGCCATAGCAAAACATCCTAAATAAAATACTGGTCTATATACACCATTGCCTATCCCCGACCATCCATGGCAAGATTTTAGTATCGATTTTATCCTAGGCTTGCCCCTAACCATCCATAAGAACGACTCTATTTATGCTGTAGTAGATAGGTTTTCAAAAATGGCCCACTTTTTATCATATCCTAAAGCTTCAGATGCATCTAGAGTAGCTCGCTTATACTTTGATGAGGTTGTGAGATTGCATGGTCTACCTAAGTCCATTGTTTCAGACCGTGATGTCAGATTCTTGAGTTATTTTTAAAAAACTTTATGGCATTTGCTAGGAACGAAACTTAATTTCTCATCTGCATATCATCCACAGACTAATGGCCAGACTGAAGTAGTTAACAAGAGTTTAGGTAACCTTCTAAGGAGTCTAGTAGGAGAATATGTCAGTAATTGAGATTTAATCCTATCCCAAGCCGAATTTGCTTATAATGATTCTATCAATAGGTCTATTGGTAAGACACCATTTGAAGTTGTATATGGTTATCATCCCCATAAATCAGTGGACTTAATTCCATTACCATGGCATGCTAGATCATCAGAAGATGGAGAATCATTTGCACAGCATCTTAAGGATCTAGATGAATACATTAAAAATAAAATTAATGTCAGTAATCAAATGTATAAGTAGCTTGCAGATTCACATCATAGATTTTATAACTTTACTGAGGGAGACTATGTTATGATTCGAGTAAGGCTAGAATGATTTCCACCAGGAACCATCAAGAAACTTCATGCACATAGAGCTAGACCTTTTAAGATCTTAAAAAAATTAGGATCGAATGTTTACGTTGTAGATTTACTATCTGATTATGGCATAAGCTCAACATTCAATGTATCAGATCTAGTAAAATACAAGGAGCCAATAACGATACCTAATGATCCATTTGAGCCTGATCCTTTTCTTGAGATTGAACTTCATCCTGAGTGTCCACCACCTACTATTCCAAGAAAACATGATCGCATCGATAAGATTTTAGATAAGCAGGTTGTGTTAACTAGAAGACATGGATATCCGTGATATCTAGTCTGATGGCAAGGCCGACCTAAATTCAAGAATACATGGATCACTCGAGAGGAGTTGCAATGGATTGATTCAGATCAGCTTGAATAATTTTAGAGCCATAGTGGACTGTACTCGTCAGAGCTGAGTTTTTTCCACTCTAGAAGAATTGGTGCAAACACCAGTTTGCAAGCCACCATCTGGCTTGACTAAGCTAGATCTAACTACATCATCACTCAAGTTGGAGCCTTGATAGACCCCTGATGCCGCCTAAAGAAGAGTCTCAATTTTCTATCCTACGCTATGAAGAAGTCCTAAAAGATCAGCCCAAAAAATCCACATGGCAACTATTGATTGGTGCGAGACATGGTCCAAGTTTATCACAAGATGGCACCACCTATAAGATTAGCTTGTTAGAGTTTTATTTATTTTAAACTATTAGTATTTGAATTATTTTAGACTCTTATTATTTTATCTATAAATATCTTATATTAGAACTCTTAATAGAATGAATGAATGAAAAAAAATAAAGCTGCCACTTTTCTTCTCCAATCTAGAGATCCTCTTCCCCCTCTTGGTTTCTTCCTCTCTTCTTCTCTTCTTTTTAGTTTTTTCTCTCTGCACCTAAACTCTTTCCTGTGCCACGATCAAAATCACTACCCCTCCACATGCCATCCACTATCCAAGATATTGATATGGAGTAATGCTTGAAGGTGCCTTGATTCTGAATTCGTGAAGTTTTTCTACGAATTGGAATCGCAACTGCCTACAACAACCTAACTTCTCTAAGATCAAATCGAGCAATAATCTAAGCAGATTCTTCATAGATCTATTGAGGAGATCATTATTGTTGGTAAGTAAAATTTATTTTCTTGAATTTTTTTTAGATCTGAATCTGAGTTGCGAAGCCTAATCAAGAAGGAGATTTCTCAATCACCTTCGATCCTACATTCTTAAAAATTTGAAAGGGACAGCTATACATGCTAGGAGGATCTACTTGCTTTAATCAATACTTTTCTTTCTTGAAAGTTTAGATCTTATTAGATTTGCTTCTGTTTATCATTTTGATTGCTAAAAATAAATAAAAAAATATAAAAAAATTAGTTGCATCTTCATCCACATATCCGTCCTGCATCATAGTGCCATCTTGATGAGGAGGCATGAAGGTGAGATCTAGCGCAGGAACAGGATTCAGCAGTGGAAGAACACAAAAAAAAAATTATTTTGGGGGCTGGCAGGCCCCCCTTTCTTCCTCCCGATTGGCGGCAGCCGATGATTGGCTGTTGATCTCAGGCTTGGAGGTCGAATCCTACAAATTGATGTTGATCCCAGCATCTGGCGGTCGGTTCTAGCGAGCTGGTGGTCGATCACAGCGTGCATAGGTGGATCCCGTAGGTGGTCGGTAGTGGCACTCGCAGGCAGAATGTGGGAGATCCAAAGGGTGACGACGTGATCATCTTCTTCTCTAGGAAGGAATGTCGTAGGCAGTAGCATCAACTTCGGTGGTGGCGCATAGTAGCATTTATGCATGAGAGCAGCGGCGACCAGGTCGGTAGTAGGGCGATGGGGAACCTATGGTGAGGGTTCTTCATTCTGAGAAGCACCTCATGATGTCAAAGCAGGCTCCGACGAAGGAGGTTGACAAGATGGTGCAGGCGATGGGGTTCGGTGGCTATAGGAGCCACGATGGTGTTGGATCTAGCGGCGGTGACTTGCATGCAGTGTAGAGCCGATCGAGGAGCATGGATCCGATGATGGAGTGTCGATCCGATGGTGGCCGCACCCAGATCTAGCAGTGGCGTGCGGATCCAAGCTGATGAAATGGTGCAGGGCACCCTCTTCCTCAAAATGCACAGATCCGATGTGGTGGATAGGGATCTAGAGAGGTAATGCCTAGATCTGATGATGGCACATGGATCCAAGCTGTTGGTGGATGCACCCAGATTCAATGGTGGTTGCACGGGCTAAAGAGGTTGGCGGCGTTCCATGGTGGCAAGCGGTCTGGTTTGGTTTTGGATGGAACAAAGGAGGAAAGAGTAAGAAAAGCTTGGAAGGATCCAAGAGAGAAAAAGAAAAAGAAAAATTTTAAGGGGTTTTGGGTTTTTTTGCCTTTTTTTTATTTGCTTTTCTCTCTATTGTTCGTGGCTGTTGTCGGCTTTGCTGGTGATTTTGTTTGGCATGTCAGAGGAGAGAACATTCAAGAGCTCAGAGTCGAGGTGGAGCTGAAGACATAACTATTTAGTCTGGTGAATAGCTGAAAAAGAAGTTGGGATGTATTCAACGGTGTGATTGGTTGGAGCCTTAAGGGTGATGAAGATGGATGATCCCATGAAGGTTCAGTAGATTAGGATTGAATGATTGTAGAGCGGTGTAGAGACCAGACAGAGTGCACTGGAGTGCTGTAGTAGCGCTTGTTAGATATATGTGCCCTAGAAGCCAGAATTGACTGACACTTATAATACACTTCTAGGGGCAAAATTATAATTTTGACTAATATCAATAAAATGGGTTATTTTCTATCACATAAGTGTATTTAGCATTTGTGATACATCATTTGAGTTAATGGTAATGATAATTCATATTTTCAAGAGTTGAAAATTTAAGAAATGAATAATTATTATTAACTCATAAAATGCTCCCGACCATAGGATCATCACGAGGATGGTGATTGATCCGGAAGGTTGGTGTACAATCGCTTCTCTTTAGTAGATGAGTCTTGAGTCTATGGTGTGGAGACACCGGAGCGAGAGTATAGGTACTCGTTAGAGAACGAGGGCACTGAGCGTGACCACCTCGAGTAGTCATTAGGAAGTCTACCTTCTCATCAATGACTGACTCGATGCTGCAGTAGTGTGTCTGGTTCTTTGACCTGAGGTGCATCGGCAGTTCACCTTGAGGGTGTTATAGTTTGACTACACCATTACTCGATCTCCTAGCCATATGGAATCCTGAGGTGTATGTTGGCTATAGCATGTTCATTGTAGGAACTGGATTGCATCAAGATGGAATCTATCTACCTCGGTGGTAGAGGAGCAGCCCTATGATGATCATGAGAATCAAGTCCAGAAGCCCATGGCCATGGTAGAGTGAAATAATAGAAAGAGTTTCTATTTAGATTTTCACATTGGACTTGAATCGAATGATTACATCATATGACAGAGACTAGGGTTTGACGAGTTCACCTTAACCCTAATCTGATCGGGGCTCAAGATAGAAGAACTTAATCACACAAGGTAGCTGCACCAAGAGGTTCACATTCAGCTCTGATGGGTTGCCACCATATACTGCTAGGTGTCACTGGTGGATTTTGGAAGCAATTAGAATGATTTAGATGATCGATCATTCTAGCTGTTCGAATCAGAAGAGTTCTGATCCATCGAAAGGAGTTTCGATGATGTCGATGATAGAGATCATGACATATCCCATTACCATACAGAACTGAACCTAACTGGGTCACACAAATAAGGGTTTGAATCTGGTGATCATCAATTGAACTGATCCAGTTCAATTGATCTGAATGAGATTCAATTAGGTTCAAGAAAATCGTGCTAGCACTCGATTGAACCTAACGTTCTTCTTTTACTATCATAAATAAGTTGTCCTGACTGAGCCAAAGGAGTTTGTGCTCAATCAGAGGCCTTCACTTTATGGTCTGACTGGAGGTTGTCCAAGTCAGAAAAGGTTGTCTTATTTTGTAAGACATTACCTGCCATTTTTGGTCACCTGCCATTTCTCATCCTTTGACTTTGGTCAAAAGTCTGACCTTTGACTGGTCAAATATTGACCATTGACATTGACTTTGACTTTTGACCACGTGTCACACACCTATTGGAGAGCTGGTGGGGCCTGTCCCCCCTGCCAGAACCTACCAGAAACAAGGAGGAGGAGGGCGCACGCCACCCTTGGCGTGTGCCCAAGTTGGAGGCGCCCAGGAGTCCCTGTTGGACAGGGACTCCATCTCCTTTTTGGATTCCAATTAGAGTTCTCCTAAGAACCAACTTTGACTGATCTTAGGTGCCCTCTAAGGAGGAATCCAAGGGACTCTATTTCCACCAATCAGATTTAGATCTGATTTCACAAAGGGTTGTGATTGGTTGGGAAGAAGAGGAGTTGGATCACGCTTAGTCTATAAATAAGACCCTGCGCCCAACTCAAAGCAATCACAATTCTCCACACCCCAAGGCTGCTTTTCCTCTCCTCCTCCATGCCAAACCCACCTTCTCCCTCTCCTCTCCACGTCCAAAAGGAGTTTTGGACCTTGGTTGGTGCGAATCCAGATGAGAGAAAGGCGACTGAAAGCTAGAAGGCTGCGCTGCTGCAAAGGACAACTGCTGATCTTCAAAAGAAGTTTTGAAGATCCTCCAGATCAGATCCAGATCTAATTTTTGGAGATGTGATAGAGAAGAAGAGGATCTCTAGATCCAGCCTGAGTGGATACCGATAGAGGCCAGGCACTTGCGTGGCTAGATCCAGAACCTTCCGCTGCTTACAGGATCATCAACGGGTAATAGGATTACCCACTTCAAGGTAAATTAAATTTGATTTAATTTATCTAAATTTTATTTTAATTTCTAAAATAATAATAATTAGATCTAAAATATCTTAGATCTAATTGGATCAAAGAGAAAAATTTTTGAAATATATCTCTTGATCTGATCAGATCTGAACGAACCTGGACCGAAAAATCAGGATTTCCCTTCAACTGGTATCAGAGCCAAGGTTCTAAAAGTATTTAGATCTAATTTTAAATTTATTTTAATTAGAAAATAAGTGATTTCAGATGTCACATGAGATGTGATCAGATCTGAAATCAGAAAAAATTAAAATTAAATGATTTGGATCTAAGATTAGAAAATATGCATGACTAGTTCTAAAATAGAATAGTTCTATAGAATAGTCTTGCATGTTTTTAATTTAATTTGATTAAATCATATTTTAGATCTATTTATTTACTATTTTTTGATATTATAATGGTTTATAATAATATCTAAAAAATAGTAAATAAAAATTATTTAATTTTAAATATCATATGAGATATGATTGATGCATGTCTAGACTAGTTGTAGAATAGTTCTACATAATTATCTAGATTAGAATTTATTTTGATTAAGATCAATTTAAATCTAATTTTTTAGATTATTATGAGATAATTTAGATCTGAAAAATATGCATGATTCGATACATGAGATGTATGCAAAATATGCCATGATTAGATCTAATTTGTATATGAGATATATGATATAGATCTAAAACTATTTTGTAGTATTGCATGTTCCTGATTAAGGCGTTCCTCTTGGCCGTCCGATCATAAGAATGAAGAAGGATTTAAAGGCCCTCTCCTCCCATCCGATGGGGTGTTCTTATGATGTGTAGGGGTGCTGCGCGTTCGTCCTTAATCAGAAACTCCAAAACTTACTTTCTGCAAAATCCTAGATCCTGAAATCCCTAGGATTTATTGTGCATATTTTGTTTATGAACCCTACTTAATTAAGAATTAAGATTATGAAATATTAATTAGGTCTAAAATTGAGAATTTTAGATCTAAGACATATTCATAATACTGGGTTCGGGCTTGGGTAGCTCAATTAGGTCTAAGCGGTTGATCAAACCGAATCAAGAGTTGGTTAGATGGGATCAACAATGCTTAAATTGACCAGCCTAATAGGATTAAGTCTGGGTCAAGATCGAGTCACGATCAAGCAAGACCTAATTAGGCTCAGAGGTTAGAGTCTGGATTGTAGGCTAACCCAATTGGTTCTGACTCAACAATTTGGTGTCTAAGGTAAGTTTGGCACATACGACCGACTGGTTTTTAATTGGAAGCTACTCGACCTGAATGCATTCTTGTACGAGTTAATGGCATATTCCTTCCACCGATCTCACTTACCTGGCCATATCTGTTGACACAGTTCTGATCTGAGGTGGTCAATAATCCGAGCTAACCCATGCCACTAGGTTAGTCATAATTGTTATGACTATGATAAGTCTAGTTTAATGAGACCTGAATCAATTCTCCCTAAGAAAAGATTAAGTCTGAGGTCTTCCACCATTGTAGATGTGCGGGCCCTTTCCCGGGGTTGATTGTTCTCGGCTGGATACAGTGGCTCAGTTGCACCGAAAAGATGCAACCATGTCTATTAGGCATTGGATGCTATGGGCTGGAGGATGAGTTGGGCTCAATATTTTGGATACGGTGAGAGACTCAATTAGGAATCCAGTCTATGCAAATGGTGGGTCTGACTTAACTAAGGAGTGGATCAATATTCTTGGATACGGTGAGATTCATGAATTAGAGATCCAAGTTTGGGTGCACCATGATTAGAGAATCATTGAACAAGAGTTGTTCACTCATTGGCTAACCCATCACCAATAACTGTTAGGTGAGGTGATGAGTCAGTTGGTGAGACCGCACCACCCACTAGAAATCATTAATCATGGAGATTTTTGCATCTCTACAGAGGGAGTGTAGGGATCCGAGAAAATAGTGGAAGCTAATTTGTTTAAAAATAAAATTTTTAAATAAATTGGTCAAGTCATAATTACAGTATCTAACTAGAATCTTTGACTCTCTACAGAAAAATGTCTGCGTCCAACCCATTAGGCACGTATCCTGGACACACATAGACTGACCGGACCCAATTATAAAGATTGGCTCAAGGAACTACAAAATTATTTTGGGTTCCGAGAAGTTAACCCATGTATTGGACCAGGACCCTCCCACCTTACCAGCCCATCCATCTACTGAACAGAGAGCGTCTCTGAAAAAATGGATAGACGAAGATAATAAGGCCAGATATTACATGTTGGGCTCGATGTCTGATGAGCTCCAGCGCCAACATGAAGATATCGAGGACTGCTCGCCAAATGTTGGCTCACCTGCAGGAGATGTTTGGTGAACAGAGTCGCGCAGCCAAGTATCAAGTCACGAAATGACTTTTTAAGGCTAAGATGCGTGATGGGCAGTCAGTCCAAGATCACTGTCTGATGATGATCAAGGACATGGAAGAGCTTGAGAAGCTCGGTGTGAAGTTAGACTTGGATCTGCAGAATGATATTATTCTGCAATCCTTGACTGATGCATATGGGCAATTCATCATGAATTACCACATGCATAAACTTCAAAATTCCTTGGCCGAATTAATGAATATGCTGGTCACCGCTGAGCTTTCTATGAAAGATTCTAAAGGCTCAGTTCTTGCTATGGAATGGACTTCTTCCAAAAGAAAGTCTTATGGAAAGAAAAAGAAGTCTGTGAAAAAGCAGAAAGGTGGAAGGAACAAAGAAGAAGAAGGCAGAGCCGAAGAAAAAAGGCCGATGTCAAAGGAAAGTGTTTCCATTGCAACAGCGACGGCCATTGGAAGCGAAACTGCCCTACTTACCTGGCCACCCTGAAGAACAAGAAGGAAGGTCCTTCTGGAGGTATGCTCGTTATTGAGTCTAACCTTACGATTTCTTCTGCATCCAGTTGGGTGCTTGACTCTGGTTCTAGTGCTCATCTGTGCACTTCCATGCAGGGTCTTGAGGATAGCAGGAGGCTGAGGGATGGAGACATGATCCTATGCATCGGTAATGGAGCAAGAGTTGCTGCAGTAGCCGTGGGAACATACCCTCTTCGATTACCATCTGGTTTAGACTTAGTTTTGAAAGACTGTTATTATGTGCCTGCAGCTAGCAGGAATTTGATTTCTGTTTCATGCTTAGCACAAGAAGGCTATGTGATTACCTTCTTTAAGGACCATTGTAACATTCTTTATGAAAGAAATAAAATTGCAAATGGTTTCCTTATTAATGGTCTTTATCAGCTACATATTGATGTACCTATTCTAACTATCGAGCAAAACGTGAATGCCAAACGACCTAGGGATAGTCCAAACGATAGATATCTATGGCACCTGAAGATTAGGTCATATAGCAGAAGATAGGATCAACAAATTGGAGAAAAATGGGCTATTGAGTCCATTGACTTTCGAGTCATATCCAACTTGTGAATCTTGTCTTCAAGGCAAAATGACTAAACTCCCTTTTGTTAGGACATGGGGAGAGGGCCACAGATCTCCTTGCCCTAGTACATACTGATGTGTGCGGCCCATTTGATGTGCCGGCTAGAGGCAATTTTGTCTACTTCATTACCTTTACCGATGATCTGTCTAGGTATGGGTATGTGTATCTTATGAGACACAAGTCTGAAGCTTTTGAAAAGTTCAAAGAATTCAGACATGAAGTAGAAAAACAAACTGGAAAAATCCCATTAAGGTTCTTCGATCAGATCGAGGAGGTGAATACCTTAGCCAAAAATTCCTAGACTATCTCAAGGAAAATGGCATAGTCTCTCAATGGACTCCACCAGGAACACCTCAACTCAACGGGGTTTCAGAACGGAGAAATCGGACTCTATTGGATATGGTCCGATCCATGATGAGCTTCACAGACCTTCCCTGATTTTCTTTGGGGACATTCATTGTTAACTTCAATTTATCTACTGAATAGGGTTTCCCTCTAAAACCGTTCCTACCACACCGTATGAGATATGGCACGGTAAGAAACCAAGTCTGAGTCATCTCAGAATTTGGGGTTGTCCGGCTCATGTCAAAAGACAACAAGCGGACAAGTTAGAGTTTAGGTCCTTTAGAGCTCGATTCATAGGATATCCTAAAGAGTCATTAGGATACTATTTCTACATTCCAGAAGACCACAATGTGATTGTGAGTCGACATGCCATCTTTCTTGAAAAATAGTTTATTCAAGATAGCGGCATTGGAAAGCAGATTAAGCTTGATGAGAAAGTCTCACAAGTACAACGAGCTAAGGACCAATTGGAACCAAATCAGGTTGAGCCAATAAGAACACTACCTCCTCCACCTCGTAGATCGGAAAGAGTTTTCCATCCCCTGAAAGATACTTAGGTATTATTTCAGAGAAAGTAGAGAAAATATTCCTCGTAGGTAATGGTGCTCATGGTGATGATCCCAAAACCTACAACGAGGCGATATCAGATATCGACTCCGAGAAATGGCTAGAGGCAATGCAGTCAGAAATTGACTCGATGCACTCAAACCAAGTCTGGACCTTGGTAGATCCACCAGAAGGTATAGTACCTATTGGGTGTAAATGGATCTTCAAGAGAAAGATTGGTGCAGATGGAAATGTGGAGACATTCAAGGCTAGACTAGTGGCAAAAGGTTATAGTCAACGCGAAGGCATTGACTATCAGGATACCTTTTTTCCAGTGGCTATGCTAAAATCCATCCGCACATTGCTTGCCGTTGCAGCCTATTTCGATTATGAAATATGGCAAATGGACGTGAAAATGGCATTCTTAAATGGATATCTTGAGGAAGATATCTATATGGAACAGCCGCTAGGTTTCACATCCAGTGATACTGATCACAAGGTTTGCAAGCTGCAAAGGTCCATATATGGACTTAAGCAAGCATCTCGGAGCTGGAACACTCATTTCAATGATGTGATCAAAATATTTGGTTTCATCAAAAATGAAGAGGAACCATGTGTTTTCAAAAAGGGTCAGTGGGAGCGCTGTTGTCTTCCTCGTATTGTACGTGGATGACATCCTCCTTATTGGGAATGATATTCCCATGTTGACAACAGTCAAATTATGGTTGTCCAAGGAATTCTCCATGAAAGACCTAGGTGAAGCATCCTTTATTCTAGGAATTAAGGTCTATAGGGATAGACCGAATAGGATGCTAGGACTTTCACAGAAGATGTACATAGAGAAAGTACTAAAGAGGTTTAGTATGGAAAACTCTAAGAGGGGATTAATACCCTTCAGACATGGTATTCATCTTTCCAAGAAGATGTGCCCTAGCACACCTGAGGAAATAGAATGCATGAGCAAGATCCCTTATGCTTCTGCAATAGGGAGCCTCATGTATGCCATGCTATGTACACGACCTGATATAGCCCATGCTGTGAGTGTCACAAGCAGATATCAGTCAAATCCAGGTGAAGAACACTGGACTTCTGTGAAATGTATCCTTAAGTACTTGAGAAGAACTAAGGATATGATGCTGGTCTTTGGTAATGGAGAACTCCAAGTCCAGGGATACACAGACTCGGATTTCATGTCCGATATAGATGATCGAAAGTCGACATCTGGAAGTCTATTTGTGTGCAATGGTGGTGCTGTCAGCTGGAAGAGTTCCAAGCAAACCATGATAGTAGATTCCACCATGGAAGCAGAATATATCGCTGCATCAGAGGCTGCGAAGGAAGCATTCTGGTACAAGAAGTTTGCTGCAGAAATTGGAGTAATGCCATCAGATGCCATTCCTCTATACTGCGACAACAATGGCGCCATAGCCCTTGCTAAGGAGCCGAGGTCTCACCAAAAATCCAAGCACATTGAGCGGCGATACCACCTCATCCGCGATTACCTCGAGAAGGGTTACGTCGAGGTCAAGAGAGTCAACTCCATAGATAATGTGGCAGACCCACTTACAAAGCCGTTGGGCCAGCAGAAGATCGAAGCCCACCTTGAGAAGATGGGACTTAGACTTGTAGCCAATTGGCTTTAGGACAAGTGGGAGATTGTTAGATATATGTGCCCTAGAAGCCAGAATTGGCTGACACTTGTAATACACTTCTAGGGGCAAAATTATAATTTTGACTATAATCAATAAAATGGGTTATTTTCTATCACATATGTGTATTTAGTGTCTGTGATACATCCTTTGAGTTAATGGTAATGATAATTCATATTTTCAAGAGTTGAAAATTTAAGACATGAATAATCATTATTAACTCATAAAATGCTCCCGACCATAGGATCATCACGAGGATGGTGATTGATCCGGAAGGTTGGTGTACAATCGCTTCTCTTTAGTAGATGAGTCTTGAGTCTACGGTGTGGAGACACCGGAGCGAGAGTACAGGTACTCGTTAGAGAACGAGGGCACTGAGCGTGACCACCTCGAGTAGTCATTAGGGAAGTCTACCTTCTCGTCAATGACTGACTCGATGCTGCAGTAGTGTGTCTGGTTCTTTGACCTGAGGTGCATCGGCAGTTCACCTTGAGGGTGTTATAGTTTGACTACACCATTACTCGGTCTCCTAGCCATATGGAACCCTGAGGTGTATGTTGGCTATAGCATGTTCATTGTAGGAACTGGATTGCATCAAGATGGAATCTATCTACCTCGGTGGTAGAGGAGCAGCCCTATGATGATCATGAGAATCAAGTCCAGAAGTCCCATGGCCATGGCAGAGTGAAATAATAGAAAGAGTTTCTATTTAGATTTTCACATTGGACTCGAATCGAATGATTACATCATATGACAGAGACTAGGGTTTGACGAGTTCACCTTAACCCTAATCTGATCGGGGCTCAAGATAGAAGAACTTAATCACACAGGTAGCTGCACCAAGAGGTTCGCATTCAGCTCTGATGGGTTGCCACCATATACTGCTAGGTGTCACTGGTGGATTTTGGGAGCAATTAGAATGATTTAGATGATCGATCATTCTAGCTGTTCGAATCAGAAGAGTTCTGATCCATCGAAAGGAGTTTCGATGATGTCGATGATAGAGATCATGACATATCCCATTACCATACAGAACTGAACCTAACTGGGTCACACAAACAAGGGTTTGAATCTGGTGATCATCAATTGAACTGATCCAGTTCAATTGATCTGAATGAGATTCAATTAGGTTCAAGAAAATCGTGCTAGCACTCGATTGAACCTAACGTTCTTCTTTTACTATCATAAATAAGTTGTCCTGACTGAGCCAAAGGAGTTTGTGCTCAATCAGAGGCCTTCATATGGTCTGACTGGAGGTTGTCCAAGTCAGAAAAGGTTGTCTTATTTTGTAAGACATTACCTGCCATTTTTGGTCACCTGCCATTTCTTGTTCTTTGACTTTGGTCAAAAGTCTACCTTTGACTGGTCAAATGTTGACCATTGACACTTTGACTTTTGATCCACATGTCATGCACCTATTGGAGAGCTGGTGGGGGCCTTGTCCCCCTGCCAGAACCTGGCAAGGAGAAGGGCGCACGCCACCCTAGGCGTGTGCCCAAGTTGGAGGCGCCTAGGAGTCCTTGTTGGACAAGGACTCCATCTCCTTTTTGGATTCCAATTAGAGTTCTCCTAAGAACCAACTTTGACTGGTCTTAGGCACCCTCTAAGGAGGAATCCAGGGGACTCTATTCCACCAATCAGATTTAGATCTGATTTCACAAAGGGTTGTGATTGGTTGGGAAGAAGAGGAGTTGGATCACGCTTAGTCTATAAATAAGACCCTGCGCCCAACTCAAAGAGCATTCAATAGAATTCTCCACACCCCAAGGCTGCCTCTCCCCTCCTCCTCCATGCCAAAGTCACCTTCTCCCTCTCCTCTCCACGTCCAAAAGGAGTTTTGGACCTTGGTTGGTGCGATTCAGATCAAGAGAAAGGCGACTCAAAAGCTAAGAAGGCTGCGCTGCTGCAAAGGACGACTGCTGATCCTTAAAAGGAGTTTTGAAGATCCTCCAGATCAGATCTAGATCTAATTTTTGGAGATGTGATAGAGAAGAAGTGGATCTCCAGATCCAGCTCAAGTGGATACTGGTAGAGGACAAGCACTTGCGTGGCTAGATCCAGAACCTTCCGCTGCTTACAGGATCATCAACGGATAATAGAATTATCCACTTCAAGATAAATTAAATCTAATTTAATTTATCTAAATTTATTTTAATTTTTAAAATAATAATAATCAGATCTGAAACATCCCAGATCTGATATGGATCAAAGAGTAAAATTTTTTGAAATATATCTCTTGATCTGATCAGATCTGAATGAACCTGATTGGGAAATCAGGATTTCTCTTCAGCGCTATCCTGGAGACACAGAGGCTAAGAGAGGCTCAACGGTGCAGTGGCCAAGGAGGGTATCTCAGTAAAGAGTGCTAGAGGCTTTTCAGAAAGATCAAAAGAAGGTCTTAGGGAGAGCTAGGGGATCTCAAGGAGTGCTAGGGGCATCTAGTAGCTGAGAATATCTTGAATTAGGTTTCTTCTACAGGAGCATTAGGAAGAGTCATGGTTCAATAGAGGATAGTTTGTGTACAGCAAAAGAAGATCCGGATACCTATAAAATGGCAGTGTCGAGATGAGGCAGGAAGCACTGGAATGCTACAGTAGTACTTCCCCAGAGGCATGGAGTTGAGAGAAGCTTGGTAGTGCAACAGCCGAAGGAGGTATCTCAGTGGAGAGTATCAGGAGGCATCTCAGGGAGACTGAGAGCAGGTCTCAAAAAGAGTCAGAAAGTCTTAGGAGCCTCGGGATGAGATAGGTAAGTCTGAGTCCAGGATAGGATTTGAGTTGTAGTTCCTCTAAACGTAACTGAAGCGATGGTTGGTGTAGGAGTAGAAGAGGAAAAATGTTAGGATAAAATTTTCTAGGATTCAATCGCTGAATTTAGAAAAGTTGGATGAGCTCCTATATATTTCGGTGGTGCCTGTAGGTTGCGGAGGTATCCGAGATGGCTTTGGAGGGATCCATGGAGTGTGGAGGGTCCAAAGGGGCAATGATGGTGTATGAGATGCAATGACAGACCCAGCAGTGCGGCATTAGATGGTTGTCCTTGGGTGACTCAGTGATAAAGTTAGATTTTTCTGCGGCATCAAATGGACTTCGAGTATAGGTGGAGCTCCGGAGTGGTGGCTTCATAGGTGGAGAAAAAATTTGGCATGAGTTCAGAGCGAAGTGATGTAGGAGGATCGATATCCTAGCACCAGCACCGATGATGCATAGTTCTAGGTGGAGCGGCACGTGCAGATGGACAGGCATAGTTTTGAGAAGATTATGTCTAATGGTACAGCATGTGCTGATGCAGAAATGCTGTAGGTTCTCCAGAAAAGTTTAGAAAAGATGATGTAGCTATCAAGTAGAAGGAATCCTACAATTTTAGGATGGTGTGAAGGAGCAAGTCAAGACTTCAGCTGTGGAGATGATCATCCCAAAGATCTCCAAGGATGCACAGCAACTGAAGAGGATTGATAGAGGCGTTAGAGTTTGCAGAGTGAGCTATTTGGATGCACTACAGAGCATAGATTGGTGTTGTAGTCACAGGGTCAGAGTAGGAGGACATCAATTCAAAGCCAATGAGTGTGGTGGAGCACGAGTCTTAAAGGCTACGGAGCATAAGTCCATGTTGCAACTAAGAAGGTGAGGTGGCTTCAATGGGATAGTGTCAACTTTGGAGGCAGCAGGATGGTGCAGATGGTTCATGCAAGATTTGCCAAGACTTGAGGCACGAAGATGGAGATTGTTAGAGTTAGTAGTGCTCTCAAGCCTTGCAAGGCCACTGGAGGAGTCAGGATGTTCGCTCCAGGAGATTAGGACTGGTGTGGTCCTAGGGCTAGGATCAATTTTGGTCCTAGGATGGAGGTTTAGCCCTCCATGGTTATGAGGCCTTGGTTTGGATTTCATGGGGGCTACTTAGAGTTTGGACTAGATTTGGGACCATGGAATTGAGTGCATGATCAGACCATGGGTGTATATCGATTTGGATGAGTGCATTCGGATTGAGTTAGCCTAAGAAGTTTTTTACGGATTAGGATTTTGATCCATGTACAGGTATATATATACATATGTATTGTAAATCCTATTTGTAAGAAAGAGAGAATCATTTTCTCCCACATCTCTCCCTCTCTCTGGTTTCTCCACACGCCAAGGTGCCCTAGGGCGTGTGCCTCCAAGCTTGGAGAAAGGAGGCACGCTCCACTCTTCCATCAGCCTCAACAACGTCAAGGGATCCTTGCATAACAATGCGTTGGTTGGTCTATCTAGATCGATCATCATCCCTATGATGATCCTATGACTAGGAATAATTTAGAAATTAATTATACATGCCTTTAATTCTTAATTTTTTGAGAATATGTATTGCATGCATTAATTGCTTGGATGATTTAAGGACACATTACACTTGAATAAAAATAAAAATCTACCCTTTTATTTGATCAAATCAATATTTTAAGTATAAAATTTGTCCTATAAAAATATAATGCATCTGCCAAATTGGCTTATAGGACATATATCTGACGTCTTGCTCATACGTTCAATCTTCTTAGATGTACTAGGGCACATCTTCTTGGAGAGATGAACTCCATGCTTAAAGGATAACAATCCCCTATTGAAGTTCTCCATGCTAAACCCCTTTAGCACTTTCTCTATGTAAAATTTCTATGAGAGACCAAACATCCTATTAGTTCTATCTCTATAGACCTTTATTTTTAGAATACATGATGCTTCTCCTAGGTTTTTAATGGAGAATTCATTTGACAACCAGATCTTAACCAAGGTCAGTATAGAAACATTATTCCCAATAAGGAGGATGTCATTCATATTCTATACGAGGAATGTCACAGCACTTCCACTAACCTTTTTAAAGATATATGGTTTCTCCTCATTCTTGATGGAATCAAATATTTTGATCGCATCATAAAATGAATGCTCTAACTCAAAGATGCTTGCTTGAGTCCATAAATGGCCCATTGTGCTTTGCAAACTGATGCGTGCTAATTTATAGCTATGGCAAGTGCACCAATCGATCAAGCAATAAGGTGAATGAGTAGAGTATCGTCCCTAGAGGATTGAAAAAATAAGTACTGAAAAGCTCTTTCCTATGCTTTATTTAGAAGATCGATTTATGAGAATAAGAAATTAAAGAAAATAAAAAAAAATAATTAAAAGTTTTTAATTAAATAGAGAGAGTGTAAATTATTAGGGTTTTAAATTCAAGAGCAATGGATTACTAAGGCAATCAGTTCACCAACTCAGTCAATACAATATTCAGATTTTTAGATTAATTTTATTTCATGTGACGGTGGAGTCTCCTAATTTATTCACTACCCTTTGGTCCAGGCATAGCAAAACTATTAATATTTATTAATTACCCTTTGGTCCAGGTGTAATTTAAATAAATATTAATGCATTAGGTTTTGTGAAACCCTCTAATTAAAATATGCTGCGTCCAAAGCGCACTAAAATTTCCGCATGCATATGAATTCTAATTTGATTCATAATACAAGGTATATAATCAAGAAGCATTAACATAGATGTACTTGGTCCGTAACATCTATGTTCATCAGATCAATTAGAAGATGGCCAGTAATCTAAAAGCATTAAGATCAGATTTATATACTCCTCATGAATAAAATTTAAAAATAAATCATACTGAATATTGCATCAAAAGAGTGGCTACACCTTAGCCTTAGTAAAATAAAATTTAGTTCATGATAACAAATTCAAAAATAGCAAATAAAATAAAAAGCATAGAGAAATTAGACTGTTTGATTGCTGAAATTGATTGTCTGCTGCTCTTGATGTGGAGAACTTGGTGAAGAAGAAGAGGCTCCTTGATCGATGTCTTGATCGTCAAAGAAAAATCAAAAACTCTTTTTGATTTTCTCACAAATCACTTTTCTTTTTTTTCTACCTCTCTCCTCTTTCTTTCTCCCTCTCTTTTTCTCCCTCTCTCTTTTATTCTCTTTCCGTCTCTCTCTTTGATTTCTTCTCTTTTTTTTTTCACGATAACAAACTCCTTTTTTATAGATAAAGAGTTTAAATTTTCCTCAAAATCCATAAAAAATTAGGTTTAAGACTCCTAAAACAACTCAAACTAAGATCTGAATAATTCTGACCGTTAGATGTTGATCAAACGGTCCAAAAACTACTAAAAAACCCCTTAAAATAATCCAGATCAAGTCGGATTTAATATCAGCCATTGGATCAACCGTTGGATCAAATCTGGGCCATCCGATCGCTTTGAAAGAAGCCTTCTGATCTATTGTTTAACGTCGGAATGAATATCAGCCGTTGGATCTCGATCGGAAGCTGTGGATGCCTTCCATCAGTGCCTTCTTTTCGGTCGTTCGATCAAGCTTCAGTGAAAACCGCCCGTTGGATCAGCCAGAATTCCCAAATTGCCCTCCATGGACCGTGCGCGAGCCCGGTGTTGCATAGACCGCCGCATTCTTCAACCAATCAGAGCATGCCTCTTGCTGTGAAATTCCTGAAATACCCTTCGGTTGGTCCACCGTGCGCCGCAAAAAATGCTGACGTCAGCGTTGCGTCGGCAGTTTTTTTTTTTTTTGAAATTCAATTCTGGGCTCGTTTGAAGTCCGTTTTGCCTGAAATTTTTTTCATCTGAACCAAAAAAATAAGATCTTCACATTGGTGGCCTTCTTTCCTACATAAGATTAATAAAAATATCAATTTCTAGTAAAATAGATTAATTTATTTTATAATTTAATACTTTTATTAGTATATTTTTACCACTTATCACACCCCCCAACTTAGTCATTGCTAGTCCCTTAGCAATGTTTTATTTAATACCATGTTTCAATAAGATTATCCATCATAAAGATAAAATCTAGGATTAAAGGTCAAAAAGTTTAGAAAATACTGCTAACTAAGCATTGAGCTTCAGAAGCAAATTTTTCAGTCAATACAATTAAAAACTTTCTTAGAGTACATCAAAGATCTATAGCACTTGTGTTCGTGATGACTAACTTTAGCATTTCAGTATTAAATTAAAAGAACAAAAGTATCCTCTCTTATCACCTATTTTGGTCAATTTTCTATACATTCTCAATTTTATACTCATGAATTAAGGTAGCTTTCACACTGCCTTTTCTTTTCTTTTCTTTTTTTTTTTTAATGTGCTGAGCATCCTGGCCTTTCCCTTCACCATTTTACGTGAATTTTCACACTTGACCTAGGTGCAGAGATCCCAGTTACTAGGCTTTGGGCAATCCACATATACTCTATCTTTTGCACTTTATTTATAGGCAGGTAGCTCTTTCCTTAAATTCAAGTTTCTTTTTATTAGAATGTATATTAATTATCAATTTTCAGTGATAATTGAATCCTCAGTTGGCCTTATAATCAATACCTACTTTGCCTTGTTAGTGTGCATGTGCAATAAAAAGTGCTAATAATCTTTTAATGACCTAAGTAGGCTGCTAAAAGTTGACCAACTAATCTACTTCTTTAACTCATTACATTCATTAGCAAATAATTCTATCTTTTATCACTTATCCAGTTTATCTTGCTCAAGATTTTCTTCTTGACACATGAGTTTTTTTTCTTTTTTTTTTATATAATTATTCTACATTGTCTTAAAAGAGAAAGAAAAATAAAGGATGTAATAAAGGACAGGAAGGAATATACCTAATTTTGTTCAGTCTGGTTCTTTAGAGCTTTGAAATTTTGCTTGAGTTCTCATTGATTTTTCTGCAAAATTGAAAATATATACCAGAGCAGTAAAAAAGCAACAATAAATTACTGAAAAATAAAAGAAAAGAAAAATGATCAAAACTAAAAAGAAAAGAAATAACCTATCTAGTAGTTCTGATTTATAGTCTTTAGCTTGACTTTCTTTGAGTTCTAAAGTGGATCAATCTGGTGCCACTTCAATTGGAATACTTTCATGTTTAATCGAATCCTCTTTCAATTTGACATTGCTCACTTTTGTAGTCTCAAACCTATTTTCTACAGAATTCTCATATAATGGATTGTCAATAATGTCAATTAGAAAACAAGTTTGATTATCATCAATATGTTTAGTATCTTTGAAAACATTAAAAGTAACTTGTTCGTCTTGGACTCTAAGAATTAATTTTTCTTGTTGAACATCTATTAAAGCTCCTCCAGTAGCTAAAAAGGGTCTCCCTAAAATAAGAGGTACATCATAATCTTCTTCCATATCAAGAACAATAAAATCAACAGGAAAAATAAACTTGTTTACCTTTACCAAGACATCCTCCACTATACCTCTTGGATATTTAATAGATCTGTTTGCTAATTGAAGAGTAATAGTGGTAGGCTTCGGTTCTCCTAAACCCAGCTTTCTAAAAATAGAGAAAGGCATGAGATTAATGCTTGCTCCTAAATCACATAAAACTTTATCAAAACTACAATCACCAATAATGCAAGGGATAGTAAAACTCCCTGGGTCTTTTAGCTTCTGTGGTAATTTATTTTGAAGTATTGCTGAGCATTCTTCATTCAAATTTATTCTCTCATGCTCCTTCAACTTTTTCTTATTTGTTAAGATTTCTTTGAGAAACTTGGCATACTTGGGCATTTAAGTAATAGCATCTACAAAAGGAATATTAATATATAAATTCTTTAAAATTTTGAAAAAGTTAGAAAATTTCTTATCTGGATGCTGTATTTGTCTCTCTGGGAATGGTAGTGGCAGCACGTAGGGCTTCACATTTGGATTGGCAAATCATATACCTGGAGACCATTCATCTATACCTGGAGACCATTCATCTATTGGTTGTTTTGGTGACTGATGAATTTGAGTTGATGGTTTCTGATAGGAATGCGATGCTGTCGTTAAGACACCGTGTTTATCAGTTTAATCCAACTTCTTAAAATAATTAAAAATACGTAGATAGCAATGAGTCGGATCGAATCCATAGGGAAGATAGTATTTTTAGATTTGAAATCTTTGATTTTTAAAAGAAAAAGAAAAAAAGAAGAGTTTTGGGATAAAAAATGAAGTCAGAAAATAAAAAGCAAAAATTAAAAGGTGCAGGAATTTAAACTTGGTACTAAGATCTACTAGTTAGATCTTAGCATCTACTTGTAAAGCATTAATTTAAAGTGCAGAAATTAAATTACAATAAAAATAAAAAGCAAGAAATTAAAATGCAAAAATAAAATTTTTATTAATTAAAATTTTAGAATTTAAATACATAAAATTTAAAAAGAAAAGATAATAAAATAAAATAGCCTGATCTCTGATCTTGGATCGGCATTGGCAGAAAGATGGTGTAGAAGCTCGGCTCTTCTTCTCGGCACCCGTTGCTTCGAAGCAGCCTTTAACCCATAGCCTGGCTTCGCCCTGTACCAAAGCTTCACCTTGATCGGAGATGTTGATTTTTGGAGGCCTGGGGTCCTTTTTATAGAGCTAGGAGGGCTGGATATTTTTTTCTAAAGGCAATATGGGACTAATGGCCTTTGTAATCATCAAAATATAAAGAAATTTGGATAAAATTTGAATCAAAATAGCTCTGATATGATCTCTGATAAATCTGATAAAATCCAGCCATTCAATAGGAATCCAACGGTCCAAAAATCATCAAAATCGGATGCAGATCAGCTCAGATCGGGTCGGATTAAATTCTGGCCGTTGGATCGCGCTTGATGGAGGAAATCTGGCCGCAAATCATGCGCCTGAGAGTTTGATCACCGTCGGGAGCTTTCTGGACCGTCGGATCATCGCCTGGATCGAGCGCTGCCATCCGATGGTGATCCGCATGATGTCTGTAGCTGAATAAAATTCGGAAGCAACCACAGCCGTCCGATCCTGACCGCAAACAACCACATCCGTCCGATCGCGCAATCACTGTTCCCATGGACCGCGTGGACCGGCCGCACCGCACACCGCAACCAATCAGCGCCTTCTGTTGCCGAGCGAAAAAGACTAAATTACCCTTGTGAGCCGCGATAAATTTCTGTAGACCCTTTAGGGGTCTAGGTCCACCACGTGGCAAGCTCTGATTCGCCGGATTTTGCTGAGCTGGCGGTCCACGCCTGGATCGTGGACCGGCTGATGGCTTCAACGGCTGAGTCGGCTTTGATGGCTTGGCTTGGCTTGGTGGCTCGGCTTGGCTTGGTGGCTCGGCTTGCGGAGCCGGCTGAGCCATTTTCTTTTTTATTTAATTTTTATTTATTTTATATTTTTAAAAATTCATATCTTTTCCATTTTAGCTCCGTTTTACTTGAAATTTATTTCGTTGTGATCAAAAAAATGAGCTCTTTCTATTGATAATAAAATTTTATTTTTTAATTTTTATTATTTTTTATTATTTTTTAATTAATTTTTTAATTAATAAAAATATGAATTTTTTAAAAATTATATATAAATTGATTAATAATTCTTAAAAATTAATATAAATTAATTAATAAATTAATACTTTTATTGATGAATTTATGATGCTTATCACACCCCCCAACTTAAGCTTTGCTCGTCCTCGAGTAAAGAAAGAATTTAGTTTTAAATACCTTTTAACTTTAGAGTTTCGAATTTTACCTAAGCAATTTTCAAAATGGCCATTGATATTCAGTAGAGCTTAAATGAGATATATCATTGGGGTATTAATACTTATCAATAGAAAAATTAAGTAAAGAACATTAAATTTTTCAGAACTTTTTCTAAATTATCCTACCTTTATCTCTGATTTGTCTAATTTCATATAGGCAGGTGTATTGCTACTTCCATCCTTCATTTATTAATTTTTATTTTCACATTGCCCACTTTTTGATGCGAATATCATTGCTTACTTAGGCAACGGGACCCGGTTACTTGGTGGGAAACCAATGTTTTTTTTTTTTTTTTTTTTTTTTTTTTTTTTTTTTTTTTAACGTTGTACCACTATTGAGTGTCTTAACTCCTTAAGCTTTCTATTTGATCCATGTAGCGAGTCTTGGGCCAATGACTCCCAAACCAGTTGGCTTTAGGGCACTAGGTATAGAATACCCCTCGGGCTTACTAGCTCGAATCAAATAGGCTACGAGTTAAGACTAGCTTTACAACGAGCTTCTTTGCCCTTCCCACCTTTTGATGCGAAACTCAATGCTTGCTTAGGCAAAGAGGCCCGGTTACTCAGTGAGAAGTACTTGAAAACTATTTTATTAAAATAAATTTTTATATGAAGAAACGTATAGTTACCCTACACAAGCCTATAAAAAGTAGACTTTTCTTTGATGCTAGTAGAAATAATTAGAAATGCTCCAAGAAAAAACTTTTTATGTTCTAGACTTAACTCTTTATTGAATTTTCTTAATACTTGATTCCTCAATATCTCACAGATTCTCTGATCTGTGTATCAATTTTCTTTTAAAAATGCTTAGTTTTATTCGATTCTTAAGCATAATCAAGTATCTAAATACTAAATACTAACTTTTTTGAGGACTTAAAATTTTAAAATTTTTTTTATTTTTCTCTCCCCCCAACTTAATCGACATTGTCCTCAATGGAGAAGAAAAAATAAAGGATGTAATAAAGAACATGAAAGAATACACCTAACTCAGTATATTTTTAGGTCCAGCACATGCCTTTGAAAATTTGAGCTCTCCCTCCAACTTATTCAAATTATCCTAAAAAAAAATAAACTAAAAAGATAAATTAGATAAAAACTAAATATTGGGTTGCCTCCCAACAAGCGCTAAGTTTACCGTCTTCAGCCAGACACAATGTAGCTCACTATCCTGTGTCGAATATTGGATTGACAAATTCCAATGGTTTTGGATTGCCAATCTCAGAAAGTTGATTTATAATCCCATTATTGATATATTCACTTATTAATTTTAGGGATATAATTTATGATTCCATTCTCAGACCCATGTTTATTAAGAATTTCTCCTATTTGTTTTTCTAAAATGCTCATGAATGGAGTTTTAGGAGTTAAGTTTGATTCAATGGGTGCTGGAATGGTGACTAAAGGCGGTTTTAATTCTGGAGGTAAATTAATGTGATCCTTGCTTAAACAACTCCATTGACATTTCATTACATGCCTTTTGATTTTTATAAGAAGAACCAGCTTCTAGGGTTGAAGGGAATAGGACATTAGGTTTATAAGTCTCGGGTAAATCATCTATTCTCTTTTTCCTTATTTCTATCTCATTTAAACTTGGAACTAGCATCAGTACTAATTCCTGGCTTGGGTTCTTCTATGTGGTTAGTCTCAGTACTAACCAGTTCCTCTAAATTTTTATTTTGGCTAGCATCAGTACTAGCCTCTCTCACCTGGTCTTGGTATGGGTCCATAAGAATCCTATAGCTTTTAAGTTCAGGAATTACTTTGGCATTCTCAAATTGGAGATTCTTAGATGAAACATTAGAATTGATAACTTTAATCCAGGTGGTTGGTGGTCATTAGGTGGGTTGTTTGAAATTGGTAGGTTCGGTAGTTGATCTAGTTCTCTCCTCATGTTAGACTCAACTAATTATCCTATTTGAGCTTCTAGTCTGGCGATAGATTGCTGTTGAGTTAGAATTAATTGTTGAAGTTGGTTAAATCTATCATCAGCTAGATTGGTCTGTTGAGGAGGTGGGTATGAGGGCTGATTATAATATGATGGCTGGATAAACTGACTAGGCTGACCATTATTATAGGTATAGTTTTGGTATTGGAGCCTATTTTGATAGTTTTGGATAGGTAAAATTTGGGTTTGAGCCTGAGTCTGTTGGGATGTCCAAGAAAAATTAAAGTTACTCCAATCTGAATTATATGAATTTAAAAATGGGTCATTAATTAATTTGGAGTATCCTTGAGTAGCTTGAACTTGTTCTTGGATAAAATATGAAAACTGTGCAGTCATAGGATATTCACTTACATGATGGGTTGGACTAGCACAGATTGAATAATTCTCCTGATAATTAGAAGATGATGTGAATTGTACAGGAGATTGTTGACCTAGGGTTAGGAGTTGATCTATTTTCTGAGCAAGAAGGTCAACTTTACCTAATTTTTGGACTATTAGGTTTAGATTAGCCATTTGATTATTATGGTTGGGTTCAACTAGATCAGGTAAAGTAATTTTCTGCTAGATTAATAAAAGTATTAATTTCTAATAAAATAGATTAATTTATTTTATAATTTAATACTTTTATTAGTATATTTTTACCACTTATCACAAACCTTACGATCACCATTACTAGAAGTAAAATTCAGAGGCTACCATATAGATATCTTCTAAAGATATTTATTTAGAAAAGTGGTTTTCACATCCATCTATTATTTCTCAAAATTGATGGCTATTATCATCTCGTAATAGTTTTTGAGATCATCTTTATGTTCCTTATATCCCATGAGAAATATTTTCTCTACATCCTGAAGATAGATTAGGAGTTGACATACTATCTTTCTTGAAAAATAATTTATTCAAGATGGAGGCATGGAAAGATAGATTAGGCTCGAGAAGAAAGTCTCTGATGAGCAACGAACCATGAAACCTGAGGAACTAGTTTAGTCTGAGTCAATCCATACACTTCCTCCTCCATCTCGTAAGTCTAGTAGAATTTTTCATCCTTTTGAGAGATACTTAGATATTATTTTAGAGGACGTAAAGAAAATATTCCTCATAGAAAATAGAGTATATGAAGATAACTCTAAAATCTATAACGAGACGATATCAGATATCGACTCCGAGAAATAGTTAGAGGCAATGAAGTTAGAAATTAACTCAATATGCTCGAATTAATTTTGGACCTTGGTAGATCCACTTGAAGGTATAGCACATATTGGGTGTTAATAGATCTTCAAGAGAAAGATCGGTGCATATGAGAATGTAGAAATATTCAAAGCTAAGCTTATGGTGAAAGGATATAGTCAACATGAAGGCATTGACTATCAGGATATTTTTTTGCCAATGGCCATGCTTAAATCCATCCACTCATTGCTTGTCATTGCAGTATATTTTAATTACGAAGTATGGCAAATGGATGTGAAAACGATGTTCTTGAATGGATATCTTGAGAAAAATATTTATATGAAACAACCGCTTGGTTTTCCCTCTAGTAATAGTGATCATAAAGTTTGCAAACTGTAAAGATCTATTTATAGATTTAAGTAAGCATCTCGAAGCTGGAATGCTAGTTTCAACGATGTAATCAAATTATTTGATTTCATAAAAAATGAGGAGAAATCATGTATCTTTAAAAAGGTTGGTGGAAGCGCTGTTATCTTTTTTGTATTATATGTGGATGACATACTCCTGATTGAAAATAATATTTTCATATTGACCTCAATTAAAGTTTAGTTGTCTAAGGAGTTTTTTATGAAAGACCTAGGTGAGGCATCTTTTATTTTAGGAATCAAGGTCTATAAAGATAGATCGAGGAGGATGCTAGGTTTATCATAAAAGATATACATTGAGGAGGTGTTGAAAATGTTCAGTATGGAAAACTCTAAGAGGGGTCTTATATCCTTCAGATATAGCATTCATCTCTCCAAAAAAATATATCCCAATGCACTAGAAGAGATTGAACGCATGAGCAAGATCTCTTATGCTTCAGTAATAAGGAGCCTCATATATGCCATGCTTTGTGCATGGTCTGATATTGCCCATGCTATGAGTATCATAAGCAAATATCAGTCAAATCTAGGTGAAGAGTATTGGACTTCTATAAAATGTATCCTTAAGTACTTAAAAAAGACTAAGGATATGTTTTTGATCTTTGGCAATGGAAAACTCTAAGTGCAGGAGTATATAGATTCAAACTTCATATCTAAGTCGACATCAGGAAGTATATTCTTGTGCAATGGTGGCACTATAAGCTACAAGAGTTCCAAGCAGTCTATGATAGCAAACTATACCATAAAAGTAGAATACATCGCTACATCGAAAGCTATGAAGGAAGCATTCTGGTTTAAAAAGTTTGTTGCGAAGCTAGGAGTGATGCCATCTAATGTCGTTCCTCTCTATTTCGATAACAATAGTGCCATAACCCTAGCTAAAGAGTTGAGGTCTCATCAGAAATCCCAGTATAATAAGTGGCGGTTCTATTTTATTTGTGATTACCTCAAGAAGGGATATGTCGAGGTGAAGAGAGTCGATATTATGGACAATGTAGCTAACCTACTGATGAAACCTTTGTGCCAATAAAAGACTAAAACTCATCTTGAGAAGATAGAACTTAGATTTATAGCTATTTGACTTTAGGTCAAGTAGAAATTTTGTTAGACGTATGCCCTAGAAGCCAGATTGACAGATACATGTAAAAATTTTCTATAGACATAATTTATAATTTATAATTTATTAATAAAATTTAGATTATTTTATTATTTATTATGTTAAAACTATGTTCATGAATCATCCATTGGGTTAATAGATATGATAACATATATTCTTAAAAATTAAAAATTTGAGACATGTATTATCATAATTAACTCATAAATTGCTCTCGATCGTAGGATCATCATGAGGATGATGATTGATCTAGAAGATTGGCATACGATCATCTCATTAGGATAGATGAATTTTAAATCTATAATATAGAGATACCAAGTAAAAGTATAGATGTTTGTTAAGAATAAGGATACTGAGTGTGACCAACTTCGAGCAGTCATAAGAAAGTCTATCTTCTCATCAATGATATGCTTATTACTGTAATTGTGTGTTTAGTTCTTGGCCTAAGGTGCATCGATAGTTCACCTTGAGGGTGTTATAATTTGACTACACTATAACTCGGTCTCCTAGTCATATGGAACCCTAAGGTGTATGTTGGTTATAGCATGTTTATTATTGAAATTGGATTGCACCAAGATAGGATCATCAATCTTAATAGAAGAGGAGTAGTCCTATGAAGAGCATGAGATTGAGTTCTAAAGCCCATGGATATGGTAGTATGAAATAATAGAAAGAAGTTTCTATTAGAATTTTACATCAGACTCGAATCAATTGATCCTATCATATGATAGGTTTGAGGTTTGACGAGTTAACCTTAACATTGATCCTATTGAAACTCATGGTAGAAGAACTAAATCATACAATAACTACACCAAGAGATTTTTATTCAGTTCTGATGGGTTGCCATCACATACTATTAGGTATCATTGGTGAATTATAGAATCAATTAGAATTATCTTGATGATCGATAATTTTAATTGGCTGAATCAAAAAAAATTCTGATCCATCGAAAGGAGTTTCGATGATGTCGATGATAAAGATCACGACATATCCATTACTATATAGAATTAAACCTATGGGGTCATGTGTCAAGGGTTTTGGTTTTGGATGTTTTAATTGGATTCATACAGTCTGATTGATTTGGGTTAGATCCTATTAGGTTCAAGAAAATCATGCTAACACATGATTGGACTCAATTTCTTCTACTTTGGATTTTTTATTGGATAGGGCTTAGCCAAATTGGATTTAGCTTGTATAGACATCAAAAATTGGTGTGTCCTGATCTCCTGATTGGATAAGGATGAGGGGTGCCAAGTGTGGGGTGCCCCCTTTCTTTGACTATTCTCTTGTGCGCAAATGAGAGGGGCGCATACCCCCTAGATTTTCTCTAAGGATATGTACCATCTCATTTTTTAGAGAGAGAAAAGGGCACACATCCCTTAACTTCTTCCTAGCATGCGCCCTTATGGATGATTGATAAGTATCATAAAAACACCAATAAAAATATTAATTTATTAATTAATTTATTTTTATTTTTTAAAATTAAATATTTTATTTATATTTTTAGAAAATATATTTATCAATGGAAAGAGCCCATTTTTTTAGTTTAAATGAAATAAGTTTGAAGTAAATCAAAATTAAAATGGATCCAATATGAATTTTTAAAATAAATAAATAAATAAATAAAATTAGCTTAGCCAGCTTATTCAGCTCAGCTAGCTCATTCAGCTTTGCAGGCACTCTCAGCCAAGCCACCAAGCCCAGTTCAGCAAGCACGCCAACTAGCCGACTCAAGAACAGAAGCCAATCCACCGATCCACGAAACTAGGTGTAGACTGCCAGCTCAGCAGAAGGCGGCGAATCATAGGTTGCCACATGGTAGACCAAGATCCTTAAAGGATTTACAAAAAATTCTCACATGGCTTATAGGATATTTCGGTCTTTTCACATGCAAAATATGGGTGGTGATTGGTTGCAGCCTATGGTGTAGACGGTCCATGTGGTTCATGTGCACAATAAAGGCACAATTGGATGGTTCAAATGGATTATGGTTCAGATCCAACAGTGGTGGTGATTTCCTATTTTGATTTGAAGCCAATTCAGCCTCTTGTGTGCCATCTAACAACTGTGCGCATTCTAGAACTTGATCTGACGGTTGGCATTCATCCCGACTGCAATTTAGGCACCCAGCTTCGATCCAATGGCTAAAAATTCTCCATCAAATGCGATCCAATGGCCAAAATTTATTCCAACTTGATCTAGGCTATTATATGTCAATTTTTGATGTTTTTTAGATCATTTGATCCAGATCCGATGGCCAAAATTCATAGAACTCAATATAATTCGTTCAGGGATTGTTTTAATTTGATTTTTCTTGGGATTTCTTCATATTTGCCAATTAAAACCCTCCTTAATCCCATATTGCCTACATCAAAGATCTCTTCTCTCCAACACTCTATTTAAAGAGCACTAGACCATCAAATCAAATTATCTTCGGTCAAGAAAAGATGATGGTATAGGGTAGAGCCATGCTTGGGATTCATGGTTGCTTCGAGATAGACGGTACTGAAAGAAAGAGCTAAACTTCTGCACCATCTCAACACCAACACTGATCCAAAATCAAGATCAACCTATTTTTAATTTTTATTTTTTTTAAATTTTAAGTATTTAAATTCCAAATCTTTAATTAATATAAATTTTATTTTTCAGCTATTTAAATTTCATGCTCTTTATTTTTTTTACAAATTTAACTTTATTGCTCTTTAATTTTATTGCAAGTAGATGCAAAGATTTAGGTAGTAGATCTTGGTACCAAATTTTATTTTTATGCTATTTTAATTTCTACCATTTATTTTTATTATAATTTTAAATTTTATTTTTTAACTTTAATTTTATTTTACTTTTTTTATAAAAATTAAATATTTTAAAATTAAAGCACTACCTTCTCTATAGATTCGATCTGACTCACTGCTATCTATGTATTTTTAATTAATTTAAAAAGTTAAAATTAAACTGATAAATACGGTGTCTTAACAACAACAACGCATACTTATCAAGTTTTTGGCATCATTGCCGAGAAAGGCACGAGCATTAAATTTTTTTTGATTTCTTTAATTTTTTTATAAATAAAATTATATATAAATTTTTATTTTCTTGTAAATATTATTTACTAACTTTTTCTTATTTATTTTGTAAAAAAAGAAGAAAAAGAGAAAAAAATTAAGGCAAGGAGGAAGCTTTCAACTTTGCTTGGTGAGATCAATCATAGTCCTAGACCTCATTTTCTTTATTATTTATTTTTTTAAATTAATTTAAAAAATATTTACTTAAATCTAATTAAAAACTTCATGAAAAGAGTAGAAATCCTTATTGCTTAGAGCATCTATCATATTAGTTTTATTTTTATTTTTTATTTTTTTGGTGATCGCTGGAGACAGGTAAGCTCTTCAAGTTCAATTAATTTTATGCATCTAATTTAATTGCATAGAACATCTTGTCTAAAAGTGATTGTGCATATTCATCTTTAAATCAATTTAAAGGCATAACCCATTAATCAAGATAAGATAGAAATTTGATCATCCTTTCTTAGCTCATAAATAATCAACCAACATCTTGCATTGATCTAAACCTTTAACTTAAAATCAATTAAACATCGGCCCTAGGAACTTTAGCTCATTAGGATAAGAAATCCTAAAAATTAGATCAGGCTAGGATTAGTCAATCTAACTGATGTCTAAGAAAAGTAATTTAGGGACTACATCCCAAAAGAAAGTTGTCACTTAATTAGTTCTGTTAGCTTACTTGACCAAGATAATTGATATCTAAGATAAGCAATGGAAAGACTCCCACCAATTGAGTGGCTGATCTTATACTTGAAGGACTTGAACGTGACCTTGATAGTTAGGAGTTGTCTAAATCTAGGACAACCCTTAGTTAGAATTGTTTGCCTAACTTGATTGCTAACTAAAACATCAAACCTAATTAAATCTAATTCTTCTCTTTCTTCTTAGCTCTAGGACTTCTTAGGTTCTCTTCTGTAGAACTCTTATTTCTTTCTTCTCATTTTTCCTCCAAAAGTAAAATAAAATAAAATAATTAAATTAAGTTAATAATAATAATAAAATAAATAAAAAATAAAAAAATAAAAAAATCTAAAAAAATTTTGAATCACATATTAGGGTTGTGCTAGTACATGCATGATGGAAGATCACTTTAGATGACCTAGTTGAAGTCAGTCATAAAATTGAATGGCTAAACCATATTAAACTTGATAGTTACATGACTAGAAATAATAAAAAAATATCTAGGCAAATGAAGGAATATTTTATTTCTTCCATCTATAATCCATCAACTTGTATTCAGTTATCTGATATCCATGCTATCCACTATGAGATCAACCCGACTACAATTCAGATGCTCTCATCTTTCTATGAGAACACTAATGAAGATCCTTATAAACATCTGAATAAATTCTTAGAAATCTGCTCTACAGTGAGGATTCAAAATTTGACTGATGATACTATTAAACTAATTTTATTATTCTTTTCATTAAAAGACAGACAAATACTGGCTTAGCATAATAGGAAGATCAATCAAAACTTGGGCTAAATTGCAAAATAAATTTCTTAAGAAATTTTATCCCATAGGTCGAACCAATACCATGAGGTGAGCTATCATTAGATTTGCTCAGCTTTCAGAGAAATAAATTCATGAGTCATAGGAGAGACTTAAGAAACTTCTTAGAAAATGCCTCCGCTATGGTCTATCTAAGTGGCAAATTATCTAAGCTTTCTATGAGGGTTCAGGAGATCAATACAGGCAAATGGTAAATGTATCTTATGGAGGTGTATTCATGAGCAAAAATGAGGACGAGGCCTATGCCTTGTTTAAAACCTTGAGTGAAAACTCAATTAACCATGCTTCATTATCTTTCTACTAAAAGCGGGCAGGAATCTATGAACATGCAGAATCTAGTTCTACGACTGATTTGAACTTGATAAATAAAGTGGACCATCTTGCCTAGAAATTAGATCAATTCCTAATCCTAAGTCAACAATCTCCTACACAATTCACATCATCTTCTAATTATCAGAAGATTTATTCTATCTATGCCAACCCAGCCCATTATGTGAATAAACATCCCATGGCTATACAATTTCTATCTTTCATCCAAGAACAAGTTCAAGTTGCACAAGTCTACTCCAAGCCGGTTAATGATCCTTTTTCAAATACATATAACCCAGATTAGAGGAACTACCCTAATTTTTCTTGGATATCTCAACAGACTTAGGCTCAGATCCAAATTTTATCGATGCAAAATTATCAGAATAGACCCCAATACCAAAACTATGCCGATAATAAGAGTCAGTCTAGTCAGTTTATCCAACCATTATATTATAATCAGCCATTATAGCCACCTCCTTAATAGACTAATCTAGCTGACAATAGATTTAATCAGTTGTAATAATTAATCCTATCTTAATAGTAATCAATTTTGACTCAACAACAATCCATCACCAAGCTAGAAGTACAAATAGGATAATTAGTTAAGTCTATCACAAGGAGAGAATTAGATCAATTACCAAGCCAATCAATTCTTAAAAATAACCCACCTATTATCTATCAACCATCTGAACTTAATCATTAATCTAATATCCCACATAAGAATCCTCAATTTAAGAATGCTAAAGTAATTTCTGAATTTAAAAGTTATAGAATTCTTATGGATCCATACCAAGATCAGGTGAGAGAGGCTAGTACTGATGCTAGCCAAGATAAAAATTTAGAAGAACATGTTAGTGCTGAAACTAACCATATAGAAGAACCTAAGCGCGAAACTAGTATTGATGCTAGTTCTAATTTAAATGAGATTGACAAAGGAAAGAAGAGAGTAGATGATTTATCCAAGACTTATAAACCTAAAGTCCTAGTTTCTTCAAACCTAGAAGCTGGTTCTTCTTATAAAAACCAATGGGCATGTTACGAAGAGCCAATGGAGTTGTTTAAATAAAATCATACTAATTTACCTCCAGAATTAAAACCATATTTAGACATCCTTTCTGTACCCATTGCATCAAATTATCTTCTAACCCAAAAACTCAATATATGAGTACTTTAGAAGAATAAATAGAAGAAATTCTTGACAAATAAGAATCTAAGAATGGAATCACGAACTACATTCTCATAATTGATAATAAATATATTAATAAAAAAAATAAACTATCTTTCTGAGATTAGCAATATAGAACCATTAAAATTTATCAATCCAATATTTGATACAGGATAGAAAAGCTATCTTGTATCTGGCTGAGGATGATAAACTTAGCACTTATTGAAAGATAATTCAATATTTAATTTTTTATCTAATTTATTTTTTTAGTTTATTTTTTTAAGATATTTTGAATAAGTTAGAGGGAGAGTCAAATTTTCAAGATCTATGTTGGACCAAAAAATATACTGAGTTAGGTGTATTCTTTTCTATTCTTCATTACATTCTTTATTTTTCTTTCTCCATTAAAGATAATGTCGATTAAGTTGGAGGAAAGAATAATAAAATTTCTAAATTTTTTTAAGTCCTCGAAGAAGTTAATATTTAGTATTTAGACATTCGATTATGCTTAAGAATCGAGTTGAATTAAGCATTTTTTTAAAAAAAATTGATGCATAGATAAAAGAATTTATGAGATATTAAGGAAAGAGTTAAGTCTAGAATATAAATAATTTTTCTTTTAGTACTTCTAATTTTTTCTACCAGCATTAAAAAAAGTCTACTTTTTATGAGCTTGTGTATGGTAACTATATATTTCTTTATAAAAAATAATTATAAAATAAAATAGTTTTTAAGTACTTCTTACTGAGTAATCAGGCCTCTTTGCTTAAGCAAGCATTAAGTTTCACGTCAAAAGATGGGAAGGGCAAAGAAGCTTATTATAAAACTAGTCTTAACTCATAGTCTGTTTGATTTGAGCTAGTAAGTCTGAGGGATATTTTATATCTAGTGCTCTAAAGTCAACTGATTTGGAAGTCATTGGCCCAAGACTCGCTACATGAAGCAAATATTATTACAATAAAATAGATCTTTTACGATGAATTTATTTGCGATGAAAAAATTTTTGTTACAAATAAGCTTATTAGGAACGAAAAAAATTCCATTACAAAAAATTATTATTTATGACAAAAAAAATTTTCCATCGCAACTAATCAGTAATTTATGATGGAAAAAAATTTCAATCGCAAATGATCGATTATTTGCGATGGAACATTTCCATCACTAATAAGCTATCATTAATAAATAATTTTTAAAAAATAAAAAGATGAAATATTAGAGATAAAAATTTTTCATCATAAATAATAGATCATTAGCGATGAAAAAAAATTAGTTTCCATCACTAATAAGCTATCATTAATAAATAATTTTAAAAAAATAAAAAGATAGAATATTTATGGTAGAAACTTTTCATTGCAAATAATAGATCATTAGCGATTGAAAAAAAGGAATTCATCATAAATGATGGATTATTTGTAATAAAAAAATTTCATCACTAATAAGCTACCATTAATAAATAACTTTTAAAAAAAAGATAAAATATTAGTGATGAAAATTTTTCATCATAAATAATAGGTCATTCATGATAAGAATTTTTTTTCATCACTAATAATCTATTATTTAGGATGAAAAATTTTCATTGCTAATAAGCTATCACTAATAAATAATTTTTAAAAATAAAAAGATGAAATACTAGTGATGGAAATTTTTCATCATAAATAATAGATCATTAGCGATGGAAAAAATTTTATTGCTAATGATCGATTATTTATGATGGAAAGTTTTCATCGCTAATAAGTTATCATTAATAAATAATTTTTAAAAAATAAAAAGATTGAATATTAGCAACAAAAAATTTTCATCATAAATAATAGATCATTAGCGATGAAAAATTTTTTATTGTAAATGATCGATTATTTACAATGGAAAGTTTTCATTGCTAATAAACTATCATTAATAAATAATTTTTAAAAAATAAAAAAAATAATTAATACTCAATCATTTATGATGAAAATATTTTATCCGTTGCTAATGATCATTATTTATGATGAAAAGTTTTCGTCACTAGCAAATAGGTCGATCAAAGTTTTAAATTAAAAAAATATGGACTACTTTAAAAATTAAGAAAAAAGCAAAAATATGCCATGCATGATCGGTGCGATGGGGTCAAGGGGTTTGAGCACGTCCACTATTAGCTCGTCTGTAAGAAAAAAGGTATATTTTTTTTATAATTTTTAAAAAATTAGTATTTTTTTAAAAAAAATATTTTTCTTTGAATATTATATAAATTTATAATTTAAAGTTCATCTTCACTATTCATTATTTAAGTAGTTATCATGTAAGCATCGTCACAAAATATCACCTCGATCTAGTAGCTTTAGCTAGGCAGATCGATAAAATTTGATTTCGATGGTCATGAATGACCATATGATGATCTGATAAATAAAAATCACTGATAGATCTATAAATTTTCAACGATGATCTCTATAATATTTATAGTATACTATCAATATTTTACTTTAATTAGATATAATTATGATAGTCAATTTAGCATAGGATGATTTAAATTGTTAAATAAAAAATAAGTGATCAAAAATCCAAACAATGTCCGATTATAAAATAATTTTTTGATAAATGATCTTTGCTACTATTTTAATCATTTGTATGTTGGTGATTGTAAAATCTAAACTTCGTGTATATGAATCATCCATGTTAAGTATATTTTATAAAAGCATAAGTATAATTGCTTAAAAATTTTAAGAATGTGCATCAAAAGATGTATAGTTTTAGATAGTTTATATACATGTGGTTGGCTTTTTATGATCATCACTATAGAAATGATCAAACTATTAGCAAAGATCATTTATCTAAACAAAATTAATAAACGCACGCCAATTGACATTTTAATCATTCATTTTTTATTTAACGGTCCAAATCATTTCATGCTTAATTGACTATGATAATTATATCCGATTAAAGTAAAATTTTGCTAGTATGGTACAAATGTCATAGAGATCATCGTTGTAAGTTTTTGAATTGATAAATAATTTTTATCTATCAGATCATCATGTGATCATTCGTGACCGTCGAAATCAATTTTTTTTATCTGCATAGCTAAAGCTACTTGATCATGGTGATATTTTGTGACCGTGCTTGCACGATAATTACTTAAATAATGAACGATAAAGATGAACTTTAAAATTTAAAATTATGTAATATTTAAAAAAAATAAAAATTTTAATTAAAAAATACTAATTCTTCAAAATTTAGAAAAAATATTAATTTACTTATGGGCTAGCTAATAGTGGACGTGCTCACACCAGTCAACCCTATAGCATTGGCCATGCACAGTGCATTTTTGCCATTTCTTGGTTTTTAAAATAGTCCATATTTTTTTTTAATTTAAACTTTTGATTGAAGTATTTACGATGGACTATTAGCGATGGAATGTTTTTATCATAAAAAATCTAATTATTTATGATAAAATTATTTTTTATCATAAATAATTAGTATTTATGATGGAAATATTACATCGCAAATACTCAAAGTTTTTTTTATGATTTATTATCGATAGATGAATGGTGACAAAATTTTTTGTAATGAAAAAAGTCATCATAAATAACTAATTATTAGCGACAAAAATTTATTTTCATCATAAATAACTTTTTTTTATAGAGGGAAAAAATTTTTCAGTAAAATATTTGTTCCATCGCTAATAAGACTTTTAGCGAAGAAAATTACATCGCAAATAGTTTCATCGTTAAAACTCTTTAAATATCTGCCCCCCACTCCCATAAAATCTACTCTCTCTCGGCTCAAAATCCTCTCCTCTCCTCTCTCTCTCTCCCCCTCGTCCTCTCTCCCCCTCTTGGGCTTCCACCGATAGATGATTGTGTTTCCCACTGCCGCTCTCGTTGCTACCACCATTGTCGTTGCTATTACCTCCGCCATTATCGCCGCCATTGTCGATGCCATTACCGTCACCATAATGCTTTAACCGGTCAAAGGTAACTTAATTTGATCCCGACCGACCGTGGGTTAGATTTTTTTATTTTTAATTTATTCTTTCGATTTGGGGGCCATGTGTGTTGCCGTGCGGTGATCGATGGCGAGCGATGGGGCACAAAGGGTCGATGTTGGCTATAGGCTATGCGTGGTGGTTGACGGGCCTGGTGGAGGCTGTTGGGGTGGGAGGTGGAGGGTCGGCACTGTAGGAGCTTGAGGGCTGTCGAGGGTGGGGCGTCGTGGGGCAGTGTTGATGGGACAGTGGTGTGAGGCAAAGGGGGGGTGCATGGGGCATGGAGGGGAGGTAGTGATGGGTCGAGTGGGGGGCCACGATGGTTGGGTACGTGGGTGGCATAGGGGTTGGGGGGCCGGGAGGGCTGCGACGAGTGGGGCGCGAATGGGGTGCTTGGGGTGTGGAGGGGGGCAATGATGGCTCGATGTGGAGCTGCAGGTGGTGGATGGCAGAAGGGAGCTGCAAAGTGTGGGGAGCCGTGACGATCGGATACGTGGGTGATGCAAGAGCGGGGGGCCAAGGGGGCTGTGATGGGTGGGGTGCAGATGGGGGTGCATGGGCCATGGAGGGGAGCCACGGGTGGTGGGCGGCGGGGGGCTTTGATGGATTTAATCCTTTATAATTTTTTGAATTTTAATAAATCAAAATAATAATAATAATAAGCATAATAATAATAATGATGATGATGATAGTAAAAATGATAATTATAATAATAATAATAGTAATAATAATAATAGTAATAATAGTAATATTAATAATAATAATAGTAATAATAATAATTATAGTAATTATAATAGTAACAGTAATAATAGTAAAAGTAAAAATAGTAATAATAATAATAATAGTAGTAATAATAATAATAATAGTAAAAATAATAGTAATAATAATAATAATAATAAATAATAATAAAAATAAATAGTAATAGTAATAGTAATAGTAATAAAAGTAGTAGTAATAAAAATAATAATAATAATAGTAGTAGTAATAATAGTAATAATAATAATAATTTAATTGATATATAAATTTTAAGATAAATCGATAAAATATTTAAAAATTAGATATTTTTTATAATTGAAATAGTTGAAATTTTAATTATATTTTTATGCTTTTACTTGTTATGATTTAATTTTATTATTTTTTTAGTTCTTATATTCTATTATGATTATGATTTAATATTTTAATTTATATTAACTAAAGATTTTAATTTCTAATGCATATGAACTATCTAGTTTGGAATTTGGATCGAGTTTTGATCAGGGATATGAGTCAGGATCCTAGCTATCTTAGATTTGGATCATGATCTAGGTCAGATCTCAATCTGAAATTCAGATCGAGTCCTGATTAGGGACATGCATTAGGATCCTGTTTGGGATTCGGATCATGATCCGGATCGAATCTTGATCTGGGATCTGGATCGAGTTTCAATCAGAGATATGAGTCGAGATCCTATCTGAGAATTGGGTCATGATTCGGATCGAATCTTGGTCTGGGATCCTGTCTGATAATGATTTAATGCTTGCATTCATGTAATCTTAGGTTCCTTTTCAAGAGTCCGTCCTAGGGTCCCCAAAACGGACTCTGTGAAAAGCTCCTGGATGACCCGATTTAGGCAGTTAAAAAATGCATCAATATTTTATTATTGTCATAGTGTTTTATGTTCTATTATGGAAAATTCCATCATAGTTATCTCGTTTGTCCTCTGGGTACATATTAAATATGGTTAAAATATGATCCATCTATATCGTGTACTTGAAGAACTGTAAGGAGATGCTTCTGGATTTTTTTCAAATATAGAACAAAGAACAAAGCTGTGGCAATGATGATACATTAATCAATTATTGTGATTTGGAGGAGGATCTACAAATTGAGGAGGATACGGATATTGATAAGTAGATCTATATTCTTTATTGAATCTTCTCGTGCAACGATGGTATGCAATACAAATCTATTCATTAGCATTTATGCATTTCTCACTATTATTGTTGATTATTACATTCATTTATATGTCAAGTTAATTATATGCATAGTTTAAGCATTGCAGGTATGGTGCCAGGAGGGATACGATGATGTTTGACTTTCCAGCCTATCCCTAAGCCTTCCCCCATTTCCACTACTACACCAATATAGTTGTCGGAGGGCCCTGTACAGGAAGGTCTGACTGAGGCGGGTTTGAGTGATTTGGCGAGCCCCGAGTGGTATTTTAAAATTTTTATATAATAAAATTTAATTTTAATTTTTCTATTAGATTTATAGATGACTATTATACTAATAATTTATTCATTATTTTTTCAGGCCATTCTCTTTCGATGGTGAGATGAGGGAAAGATCCATCGAAGAGCCTCGTCATTGAGCGTTGGAGATGCGAGCACAAGGGACAGCGTCTCTTCATTGAGATTCCACCAGGCTATACCAAGCCTAGTAGAGGATGGTGCAAGCCATGGCTGACCAAGTTGGGCATCACTTACCGCAGCTATATCATGACGACGCTCTTTGATTGGCATCAGGTTACACGACCTTAGAGTAAGATCTTTTATAGCTACTTATAGATATAATAATATTTATTTAAATATTTAATTAGCACTATATTCTTATAATATTTGTTATTCGTAGACTATTTTTGATCTTATTGATTTTGAGCATGATCGTGTGCGGCAAACTGTAGATGATAATTTATGCTCATATTTTAAGAAGTACCGATATCACATTCATCGCCACCGGTATGCTGTAGTGCACGATCAGGGGTGGAGGCAGTGTGATAGCGGCCATATGATAGCATCACTATGGAGGATTGGGCTATCATATGCCACACGTGCGAGGATCTAGCATATCAGATAACTTCTTTTTATTTAGAATTTAATAATTAAATATTATTTATTTTTAAATTTAGTTATTTTCTAATTAATTTGAATGTTAACTATGCAGGATCAATGTGCCAAAAATGTCATAAATCGGACGAGATAGACAGTCTCGCATTATGGGGGTTTGAGGCCATTCGTTTGCCATATGGAATAAATGGTAAGTAATTTTTATTTATCATATATTAATTTTTTAACTATTTTAAAAAAATTTTATTAATTATTTTTAAATTATAGAGAGATGTAAAGAGTGACGAGCTTTTTGATAGGATCAAGATCTACCAGCGGACACATCAGCAATGATCAGGGGGCTGGATGACCAAAAGCCAGGAGCTTTATGTAAGTTTTTTCAACTATTTTTTTTATTTGTATTTTGATTTTCAGTATAAACTTAGAATAACTATAAATTTAGTTTTCAAGATTATATGATAGATACTAGATCCCAGCCTATCCCAGAGGGCTGGACCGCACCCATAGATGATGAAATTTATGATCAGATGCTTGGTATGAGACTCTATTATGTTAGAAGGCTAGAGCATGGGATCAGAGCTCCTCCATCTTTACATCCATCAAGGGCTGACATCCATGCTGCTTATGATGTCTGACTGATGGAGATACAAAGATAAGCTACTGAGGATCAACAATGGATTGCTAAGTTGATTGTACGCATCGATGAGTACCAACTATTTCAGACGCAGATGATGGAGTGGATGGCATAGATGGAGCAGATGATGCATATGATGAGGCAGCAATAGGTCGGTCCGAGCTTCTCTGAGAGCTCTCCTCCTTCTTTGGCCCATTCTCCTTCTCTAGATATTATCGATGCTTGATGGCCGACTGTCTATTTTTATATATTTTTATTTTTATTTAAATATTTTATATTTATAAAAAAATACTTTTTATAATTATATTTTTATATAATGAAATGAAATTTATTTATGGATATGAATGAAATGATGAAATTTATTTATGGATGAAATGATGAAATTTATTTATAAATTTTTTATTTTATTTTTATAAAATTATAATAATTAATATAAAAAATATAAAAATATATTTTTATATAGTATTTTAAAAATTTAATTTATAATGGATATTTTTTCATCATAAATAAGTAATTATCTATGATAAAAATAATTCATCATAAATTATAAAATTATCTATGATGGAAATAATCTATCATAGATAATTAATTATCTACAATAAAAATTTTTCATTACAAATAATTATTTATCTATAATAAAAATAATCCATCATAAATAATAAATTATTTATAATGAAAATAATCCATCATAGATAATTACTTATTTATGATGGATTATTTCATCAAAAAAATATTATTGGTGATGAAAAATAAATAATTTTCATCATAAATAATTTCATCATATAAATTTAACGAATAAAAAAATTTGACAAAAAATTTTCATTATAAAAAAAGATTATTAGTGATGAAAATTTTATTTTTATTACTAATTATTATCTACAATCCTATTTTTTGCAACGAACTATTAGCAATAGAAATTTCATCACTAATAATTATTAGTGATAAAAATTTATTATTTATGATAAAATTTTTGCATCATAAAAAATATTTTTTGTTATAGTATAAAAAGCTTAAGGAATTAAGATACTCAATAGTGGTACAATGTTAAAAAAAAAATTAATTTTTCACCAAGTAACCAGATCCTATTGCCTAAGTAAGCAATGATATTCGCATAAAAAAGTGGACAATATGAATAAAAAATTTTAATAAATGAAGGATGGAAATAATAATATACTTGTCCATAGAAAAGTTTTGATGATTTAGATATAAAGATAGGATAATTTAAAAAAATTCAAAGAAGTTAAATATTTTTTAATTAATTTTTATATTGATAAGTATTAATATTCTAATGATATATCTCACTTATGTTCTACTAGACATCAATAGCTATTTTGAAATTATTCAGTAAAATTCAAAACTCTAAAGTCTAAAATATATTTAAAACTAAATTCTTTCATCACTCAAGGACGAGCAAAGCTTAAGTTAGGAAGTGTAATAAGTATCATAAAAATATCAATAAAAATATTAATTTATTAATTATTTTATCTTTATTTTTAAAAATTAAATATTTTTATTTATTATTTTTTTTAAAAAAATTATCAATGGAGAGAGCTCATTTTTCTAGTTCAAATGAAATAAGTTTGGAGCAAATCAAAGTTATAAAAGATCCAATATGAATTTTGAAAGAAAAAAATAAAATTAGCTTAGCTAGCTTATTCGGCTCAGCCGGCTCGTTCAGCTTAGTTAGCACAATCAGTCAAGCCACCAAGCCCAGCTTAACGGGTGCGCTAGTTAGCTGACTCAGCCACAAAAGCTGGCCTATCGATCCACGAAACTAAGCATAGACCACTAGCTCAATAGAAGGCGGTGAATCATAGGTTGCCACATGGTGGACCAAGACCCTTAAAGAGTTTACAAAAAATCTCACATGGCTTATAGTGTATTTTGGTCCTTTCATATGCAAAAGGTGGGCGATGATTGGTTGCGGCTTATGGTGCAGATGGTCCACGCAGTCCATGGGCATAGTAAAGGTACGATCAGATGGTTCGGATGGTTTTCGATTCAAATCCAATGGTGGTGGCGATTTTCTATTTTGATTTGATGCCAATTCAGCCTCTTGTGCACCATCTGACGGCTGTGCGCATTCCAGAACTTGATCCAATGGTTGGCATTCATCCCGATAGTGATTCAGGCACCCAGCTTCGACCCAACAACTGGAAATTCTCCATCAAACATGATTCAATGGCCAAAATTTATTCCAACTTGATCTGGGCTATTATATGTTGATTTTTGATATTTTTTGGACCATTTGATCAAGATCCAATGGTCAGAATTCATAGAACTCAACAGAATTCATCCAGGGACTATTTTAATCCGATTTTTCTTGGAATTTCTTCATATTTGCCAATCAAAACTCCTCCTTAGTCCCATACTACCTGCAGCAAAGGTCTCTTCTCTCCAATACTCTATTCAAAGGGCTTTAGGTCATTAAATCAAATTATCTTCGATCAAGGGAAGGTGATGGTATAGGATAGAGCAATACTTGGGATTCATGATTGCTTCGAGGCAGATGGTGTTGAGAGGAAGAGTTAGATTTTTACACCATCTCAATGCCAACGCAAATCCAAGATCAAGATCGACCTATTTTTAATTTTTTTAAAAAAAATTAAGTATTTAAATTATAAATATTTAATTAATCTAAATTTTATTTTTTAGCTATTTAAATTTCATGCTCTTTATTTTTATTATAAATTTAATTTTATTGCTCTTTAATTTTATTGTTGTTGCTCTAAGAATTGATTTTGATGATTATAAAATATTTGAAGGGATTACTAATGATTTTAGCTTGAAAAAAAATTTATTGTATTTTAGAAGTAAAACTTGATTCGAAAGCCTCAAGAGTAAGAACAGAAGATTTATGATCTATTAGAGGCAATTTCATATTTTTTGAATTTATATTTTGAGAAAAAATTATTTTTTAAGAAAAGAGTCGACCCCCATCAAAAAGGGTTGAATGGCACGGATCTCCTTGGCTGGCACACCAAAGGGGTCGATCCCTAGATCGTCCCCTATGCCAAGGGTCAACCTAGGGGTCGACCTCTACTATTCCAAAGGCAAGCAATATAGAACAGTGGATTTTTTAGATTTTCTATCATAGAGGTTGACCCTTAGGTCGTCCCCTATCGACCTTATGCAAGGGACGACCTAGGGGTCGACCCCTACAACGGAAATAGTCCGCAATGACTATTTTTTTAGTTCTTTTTAGCTATATTTAATGCTCCAAAATGAGTCTCCAATGGCTATAAATTGGGTCTATTTTCTCTCCAGCTATCATAGAGGATATAAGACTTTCAAAAGGAAGGAATAAAATAAGATATTCAAGCATTCATTTTAGTCCTAAGCAAAAAGCCCTCTTCAAGCAAAGAAGCTTTCATTTCAAGCTCATCAATCCCTCAAAAGCTCATTCAAGTCTTCAACAACTTTGAAAAAAATCAAAAAAGCTTCCTTTTTTTATGTAAATTATTCTTAAAGCTTTTATTTGCTCATTTAAGGAGCTTGAGTTGTATTTATTGACATAAACTCTTATTCTCTGTTTTTTGAGTTGTTTTAAGTTTTGGAAGGATTCCAAAACTTGAAAAGATTGATCCTAACCTTGAATAGGATTGTATTGGATTGGCTTGTATCCAAAATATAAGTATTCTAACTTAGGATAGCTAGGGTTGAAAGTTTCCAATGTTGTATTCAATTTGAATACATTTAGTGGATTTAAATTTTTAAGTAGAAGCTTGGAGAGTGGATGTAGGTGCAAGGTTAGCACCGAACCACTATAAATCTTGTTTGTTTATGGTGTGCTTCTTCTCTCTCTATCTTTACATTGTTATATACTTGCTCTCTTGATATTCATTTATTCTCTATACTTAAAATACCTATCACATATCACTTGCATATCATCACATAATCTTTGTAACTCTAAATTAGCTTTAAAATTTTAAAAATCTAATTCAGCCCTCCTCTTGGGTTGCATAGCTGGACAACAAGTGATATCAGAGCTCAGTGCTTTAGTACTATTTTGATTTAACCATCAAAGAGCCAAAGATCTATGGCAACTCAAGTTGATATCTCTCTAGCCGAGAGGCAGTCCACAAACCGACCTTCACTTTTCAATGGATCAAACTATACCTATTAAAATGCTCAGATGAGAATATTCATATAAGCACTTGACTATGATATGTGGAGTATCATAATTATTGGACCACACACATCCACTAAGATAGTTGATGGTGTAGAATCAACCAAACCCAAAAGAGAATGGGATGAGGTTGATAAGAAAATGACTCAACTCAATACAAAATCCATGAATATTTTATATTATGCTTTAGATGCTAATAAATTCAATCGCATTTCAACATGCATGTCAGCTAAAAAAATATGGGATAGGTTAGAAATAACACATGAAGACACTAAACAAGTTAAGGAGTCAAAAATTAACATGCTTGTGCACAAATATGAACTCTTTAAAATGAAACATGATAAATCAATAACTGAAATATTTACTCATTTTACAGATATTATTAATGGTCTAAAAAGTCATGGTAAGTCTTATTCTAACAGCGATCTTATGAGAAAGATTCTTAGATCTTTATCAAAGACTTGGGAGGCTAAAGTGATCACAATCCAAGAAGCCAAAGATCTGAATGTTTTATCCTTGGAGGAGCTTCAAGGATCACTAATGATACATTAGGTAAGCATGAAACAACATCAAAAAAAAGATATCAATAAGAAGAAGACAATAGCCCTGAAATTCACCACTCAACAAGATGAGGGATCCGATGAAATAGAAGATGAAGAATTAGCCCTCATCACTAGGAAGTTAAAGAGATTTTTGAAGAGGAGAAAACAAGGAATGAGGAAGAGGCCACCTATCAAAGGGGAGCATAGTAAGAAAAAAGATAAGGAGCAGTCTCTTATTTGTTATGAATGTAAGAAGCTGGGGCACTTTAGATTTGAATATCCACAACTCAAAAAGGGCCCTAAGAAATATAAGAAAAAGGCTATGATGGCTACATGGAGTGATAATGATGACTCAAGCTTCGAAGAGGAAGAAGTTCATGAACAAGCCAACTTGTATCTTATGGCATATGAAAATGAGGTAAATGCTAAAATCTTAAATGAATTTATATTTGAAGAACTTCAAGAAGCCTTCTATAATTTAGTAGATGATTTAAAGAAGTTAGAAGCTAAAAACAAAGAACTCAAGTTAAAGAATCAATTCTTACTAAAAGAAAATGAAACTATCTCAAGTAAAAAACTAGCTTTAACTCAAGAAAACCTAAATTTAAAAAATAAAATCGATAAGTTAAAATCGATAGTTGAAAATTTTACTTTGAGTTTAAATAAACTTCATATGATTCTTGAAAATTAAAAGACTATCTATAATAAAGTCGGTCTAGACTATAACCCCCTAAGAAAATAAAAATTTTTAAAAAATATTTTTGTAAATTCATAAAGTAATAAATTTTTAAATGTTACTTGCTTTAAATATGGTAAACTAGGACACAAATCTTATATATGTTTCTCTAACAATTCAAATGTAAAAAAAATATGAATTCCGAAAGGAACCATTGTGACTAACCTTAAAGGACCCAAGAAAACTTGGGTACCTAAAGTAAAGACTTGATTTTGCATGTAGGTGTGTCTTGCATCCAAAGAAAAAAATCAAAGATGGTATCTTGATAGCAGATGCTTAAGATACATGATTGGTGATGAGTCCCAATTCATCACACTTGATACTAAAAATGGAGGGATGGTCACCTTTAGAGACAATGACAAAGAAAAGATCATTGATAGAGGTAACATTGGTATCACTTTCTCTAAGTATATTAAAAATATTTTATTAATAGATGTTTGAAACATGATCTCTTAAGCATTAGTCAACTTTGTGACAAGTGTTATAAAGTTATTTTTGAATCTTCGTTGTGCATTGTAACTAGTCACAATGATGATGGCATTATGTTTGTTGGGCATATGCATGGTAATGTTTATATGATAGATTTGAATGATCTTTTTATGATAAATATGTAATATCTAGTAGCTACGAATACCAAAATTAATGAGACTAGTTAACTTTGGCACCATAGGCTTGCACATATTAGCATGCATTCACTTTCAAAGCTTATCAAAAAGGAATTAGTTACCGGCTTACCAAAATTGATTTTGAAAAGATAAGATTGGTGATGTATGCCAACTAGGTAAACAAACTAGAGTTTCTTTCAAATCCAAGAACATTCTTTCAACTTCTAGGCTATTAAAATTATTATACATGGATTTGTTCAGTCCAATAAGAACTACAAGCTTAGGTGGAACGCGTTATGGTTTGTTATTATCGATGATTTTTCACATTTTACATGGATTTTCTTTTTGGCACATAAAGATGAAACTTTTCATGTTTTCTCAAAATTTTATCAAAAAGTTATAAATAAAAAAGGATTTTCAATTCAAAGTATTCAAAGTGATCATGGAACCGAATTTAAAAACTATGATTTTGAAAAATTTTGTGATGAAAAAGGTATAAATCATAACTTTTTAGCACCTAGGATACTTCAACAAAATGGGATAGTAGAAAGAAAAAATAGAATACTAGAAGAAATAGCCCGTACCATGCTATGTGAAAGTAACCTCCCAAGATACTTTTGGATGGAAGTAATTAACACGGCATATTACATTCTAAATCATGCTCTAATTAGATCAATTTTGAAAAAAAACATCCTATGAGCTTTGAAAAGAAAGAAAATCAAATATTACATATTTTCTTGCTTTTGATTGCCGATGTTTTATCTTGAATAATGGTAAAGAGAGGTTAGAAAAATTTGATGCAAAATTTGATGAAGCTATTTTTCTTAGTTACTCCTCCTCTAGCAAAGTATTTAGAATTTTTAACAAAAGAACTTTAGTAGTAGAAGAGTCAATACATATTTTTTATGAAACTAATGATCTTCCACTAAGAAAGAGTGAAGGTATTGATGATGCAGGTCCTATTATAGAATGGATGAAGGAGCTCATTCTAAAGGACTCAACAATTCAAAATGAAGAAGAACATGAGAACAAACAAGAGGATAAAGATGAAGAACAACATGAACAACCTCAAGGTACAAATGATCTACCAAGAGAATGGAGGTATGATCATAATCACCTCAAATAATTAATTATTGATGATCCTACACATGGGATAAGAACTTGTTCTTTACTTAGAGACGTATACAATCATTTTGCATCTATTTCTCATTTTGAATCTAAAAATATAGATAAAGTTGAAAAAGATTATAATTGGATAAATGCAATGCAAGAAAAACTTAATCAATTCGAAAGAAATAATATATGGACCTTAGTATCAAGACCTAAAAATCATCCAATAATTGATACAAAATGGGTATATAGGAATAAATTAGATGTAAATAAAAATATAATTAGAAATAAAGCAAGATTAGTTGCAAAGGGTTATAATCAAGAAGAAAAAATTGATTTTGATGAGATCTTTGCATCTGTTGCTAGACTAAAAGCAATTAGATTTTTACTTGCTTATGCATGCTTTATAAATTTTAAGCTATTTTAAATGGATGTTAAAAGTGCTTTCTTAAATGGATATATTGCTGAAGAAGTTTATGTAGGACAACCTTCTGATTTTGAAAACCATGCCTTTCCTAATCATGTTTTCAAATTAAATAAAGCATTATATGGTTTAAAACAAGCATCTAGGGCTTGGTATGAAAGGTTAAGTAAATTCTTTCTCAATAATAATTTTTTTTAAAAAAATTATAGATACAATCCTTTTCATTAAATATGATCATGATGATATCTTAGTTATACAAATATATGTTGATGATATAATATTTGGATCTACTAATGAAACTCTTTGTCAAGATTTTGCTAAGCTCATACAGGGAGAGTTCGAGATGAGCATGATGGGTGAACTAACGTTCTTCCTCAAACTCCAAATCAAGCAAACAAAGGAAGGAATCTCCAACATCCAAAGCAAGTACACAAGAGAGCTACTCAAAAGATTTGGGATGGAGAGCTTCAAAGTCATTGGTACCCCAATGAGCCCATCATGTAAGCTTGATAAGGATGAAGGAGGTAAAAGTATTGATCAAAAATTTTGTAGAGGCATGATTGATTTTTTATTGTTTTTAACTTCTAGTAGATCAGATATCATGTTTAGTGTATATTTATGTGTTTGTTTTTAATCTAATCTAAAAGAATCATATTTAAATGTTATTAAAAGAATACTTAAATACTTAAAAGGAACTCAAATCTTAGGGTTATAGTATTCAAAAAATTCATCAATTGACCTAATAGGGTATTCAGATGCAGACTTTGCTGGATGTAAATTAGATAGAAAAAGTACTAATAAAATTTGTCAATTTCTAGGAGTTAACTTAATCTTTTGGTTTAGCAAGAAGTAAAATTCGGTAGCACTGTTTATGGTCGAGGCCGAATACATTGCAGCCGAAAGTTGTTGTGCACAAATCTTGTAGATTAAGCAACAACTTGAGAATTTTGACATCAAACTTAACAAAACTCCCATAAGATGTGATATTACTAGTGCCATTAATTTGACTAAAAATCTAATTCAACACTCTAAGTCAAAACACATTGAAATTAGACATCATTTTATAAAAGAACATGTCCAAAATAATGACATATTTCTTGATTATGTTTGTACTGAAAAATAATTGGCTGACATATTTACAAAGACTTTAAGTGAGGATAGATTTTATGAAATTAGGAGAGAATTAAGAATTCTTGATCCATTAGCCTAAACATGTTTATGATTCCAAGTTCTTTCCTATCAAATCACGTTGAACCAAATCTTGAACTTTATTCTCATCTTTCAATCTTTAAAAAGCTCAAATTTATACTTCCTTTGATCAAACTCATGAATGAAGTTCTACCCTAAAAGTTTTATATTTTTCTAAAATTTTTTCATCATTTTTTTGATTTTTCTGTGCCATGGGTCAACCTAGGGGGCTACCCTAGGGCATTTTAGTCTTTTTCCTAGAAAAATCCATCGGGCCTTTTATTTGGAAACTTTTGGTCGAATAGGCTGCCCCTTCTTTGCCTTATTTCCCTATTCCATCATTCAACCATCCAAAACCCATATTTATTCCTCCCCTAAATCAGCAAAAATCCACCAAAAATCACCATTTCTCCAGTTTCCCCCTCTAAATCACCCCTTGAGGATCCAAAATCCCTCTCCATTTTCTCTCATTTCGGGTAGATTCAAGGGTTCTAGCAAACCCTCACTCCAAAACTCACCATCGACTACCATCATTAAAATCTTTCCTCTTCCTCTCAAAATCTTCTCCATTCCACTTCCCCTTAAGACTCTCTAGTGGGATTCAAGGTCCCTTTGCTCTCAAAGGCACCCAAGATGAAGTTGTCGTAAAGGAGGAAGTCCGTCCGTGGCCTAAAGGAAGATGTTCGCTAAAAAAGAACGACAATCGAGCCCTCTCCCACTCCAACCTCAGCTTCCAGTCCTGCTCCAGCTACCTCACCATCCGCTCTCACTCCAAGTAAGGTCCCTCTTTTCGATCGAAGAGTTGAACTAGGGAAGAATATTGACTTTGGATTCTTTGAGAAAGAAGGGTTTTCTATTGTTTCAAAAATTAAGAGTCAAGGATGGGAGTTTTACTGTCTGTTAAAGAAAAATGCTTATGTTGATCTGGTCAAAAAATTTTATTTGAACCTAAGTTACTCTAATGGAACAGTAAGGTTATCTGTGAAGGGAGTTGACATTGTCCTTAATCCATTTCATTTGGGACAAATCTTGCACTTGCCTTGTGAGGGTTATACTGGTATGGAGCTCATAAACAAAGAAGAGGGAGTGAGAATTATTTTAGGAAGAGATTTTACTAGTAGTTTAACCAAGTTAGAAGCAAAAATACTTTCAGTGGAAATGAGACTATTGCACCATATGATTACCAAATTATTTATCCCTAGGAGTGGCAGGCATGATTTTTTATCTGATAGGAACATATGCATTATGTACCATGTGATCACTGAGATCCTCTTGAACCTCCCTGCTTTGATGATTGAGGCCATGAGGGAGATATTGAACAGATCAAAGGCTCACTTGCCTTATGGTATGTTCCTTACCTTAGTCTTTAGGAGGTTCGGAGTTAGTTTTGAGGGGGAGGCTGTCACCAAGTTATCACACACAGATACAATCAACTGCCATACATTGCACCAAATGGATTTTTCAAAGATAGATGGTAGTTGGTCTAAGGGAGCAGAGGAGGAGGAGAGAGTAGAGGAGGAGGGACTGTCTTCACCTCCTCATAATCATAGAGCATCTCCCGACATTCAGTTCTTATCTGATCACGAGGCTGGTCCCTCGGCATCTATGAGGAGCGATGCACCTGTACCATCGTCAGGGAGCATGGATTTAGTTTCCAGACTCTCAGATGACCAGCTCAGGGTGATTGTCGATCGGATGTTTCAGTCGATTGTCGATGTTCTATCTCAGCGGATGGCAGGTCTCTTGTCTCGATAGATGCTTAGTTCTTTTCAGGGGGAGAGTTATCATTTTATTCCTCCATTTAATCAGACTTTGATTCCTCACATCTCTACTATTTTTTAGATGCTTTCTACTCAATTTGCATGAATTGAGGAGCTTGAGGGATGTATTTTGAGGCTGACCGACAAGGTATTAGATCTTCAGAGGCAAGTATTAGATTTGGCCCGACCCCCACCTCAAGCAGATATCATTGAGATATCAAACCTTTCTACAGAGGCAGCTAGACTGCGTGGTGTTCTGGAGGGTGGATTTGATTTTTTGAGGAGAGAGTTCAAAGATTCTAGTGAGGTTGTTTCCACTCAGATTAGCACCCTTATGCAGTCCATGTCGAGAGCTTTGGGACACTAGGATACCATTAGGATTGCTCTTCTTGCCCAGCCTATTTCTTCCCAGGCTCCTGGGCCATCTCGTCCAGCTGCTCATGCCCGCACCTCTACTCATGGCCATGGCAGATGTACTTATGGTCGAGGACGTTCTCCTGGATTTGATCCTAATACTCCTCATCACAGTTCTGACTCTTTATCTGATTCTGATGCATCCAGCCATGATCTCTACTAGATCTAGTTTAGTCATCCTTATGTCGGTCTATGGCCTTGTATCTTTTGGTTGTTTATATATGTTGATGATTAAGTCATGGTTGATTGTATTTTTTTTGGATACCCATGACTTCTACATATGTATTGATGACTTATGTGGTTTTATGCTCTAACACTTGTATGTGGTATTGATGACTCTATGTTCTAGTTTGTTGTATGTGGAATGTCTATATAATAATATCATTTGGATGAATTAACTCTTATGAATATTTTAAATTTCTATTAAAGTATGTTGTAAACAGTCTTGCTTGGCCTATATGATTGGTATATATCTTATTTTTTTTATAAATTCTTATTTCAATAGAAAAACATATGGCAAAAAGTAAGGAGAAGGCTTTTTCTCTTTTTTTAAAAATTTTCTCAAGATCTTAATTGATGATGTCAAAAAGGAGAGTAGAGAAATAAAATTGGGTGATAAGCAAAGCAAAATTGACAAACAAAATTGGGCAATAAGCAAAGTAAAATTGACAAACAAAATTAGGCAATAAGTAAAGCAAAATTGACAAACAAAATTGGGTAATAAATAAAAATAAAATTGACGAAGGCAACAAGTAATTTAATTGTCAAGCTACTCATGATGCTCCTTACTATCTTTTATGCATGTTAGTCAAATAATTAAATATAATATTCAAGTAAGTGATGTATCATGTTCCTTCAAATATTTGAAATTCTTAATCAATGCTTCTACAAGTTTTACCTTTGCTTATGCTCAAGTGTTTTATCATTATCAAAAAGAAAAAGATTATTGCTCGAAGAATTAATTTTGATGATTATAAAATATTTGAGGAGATTATTAATGATTTTGACTTGAAAAAAGATTTATTGTATTTCAGGAGCAAAATCGTAATTTTATCAAGTTTTGATTCGAAAGCCTCAAGAGCAAGAAAGGAAGATTTATGATCCATTGGAGGCAATTTCACATTTCTTGAATTTATATTTTGAGAGAATCAATTTTTAAGAAAAGGGTCGACCCTTATAAAAAGGGGCTGAATGGCACGAGTTTTCTTGGCTGGCACACCAAAGGGGTAAACCCCTAGGTCGTCCCCTATACCAGGGGTCGACCTCTATAGTTCCAAAGGCAAAAAATACAAAACAATGGGTTTTTTGAATTTTCTATCACAGAGGTCGATCCCTATGCAGAAAATGACTTAGGGGTCGATCTCTACGACGGAAAAAGTCTGTAACAGCTATTTTTCAATCCTTTTCAGCTGCATTTAATGCTCCAAAATGGGTCTCCAATGGCTACAAATTGAGTTTATTTTTTCTCTAGCCATCATAGAGGATATAAAGGCTTTCAAAAGGAAGGAACAAAATAAGAGATTTAAGCATTCATTTCAGTCCTAAGCAAAAAGCCCTCTTCAAGCAAAGAAGCTTTCATTTCAAGCTCACCAATCCCTCAAAAGCTCATTCAAGTCTTCAACAACCTTGAGAAAAATCAAAAAAGCTTCCTCTTTGTTGTGTAAAGTGTTCTTAAAGCTTTTATTTACTCATTTAAGGAGCTTGAGTTGTATTTATTGACATAAACTCTTATTTTCTGCTCTTTGAGTTGTTTTAAGTTTTGGAAGGGTTTCAAAACTTGGGAAGGTTGATCCTAATCTTGAATAGGATTGTATTGGGTTGGCTTGTACCCAAAAAATAAGTGTTCTAGCTTAGGATAGCTTGGGTTGAAAGTTTCCAACATTGTATTTAGTTTGAATATGTTTAGTGGATTTAAATTTTCAAGTAGGAGCTTGGGGAGTGGATGTAGGTGTAAGGTTGGCACCAAACCACTATAAATCTTATTTGTTTGTGGTGTGCTTTTCCTCTCTCTATCTTTACATTGTTATATACTTGCTCTCTTGATGTTCATTTATTCTCTATACTTAAAACACCTATCACATATCACTTGCATATCATCACATAATCTTTGTAACTCTAAATTAGCTTTAAAATTTTAAAAATTCAATTCACCCCTCCTCTTGGATTGCATAGCAGGGCAATAATTGCAAGTAGATGCTAAGATCTAGGTAGTAGATCTTAGTACCAAATTTTTTTCATGCTATTTTAATTTTTGCTATTTATTTTTATTATAATTTTATTTTTTTTCGACTTCAATTTTGTTTTAAATTTTTTTATTTTTTTATAAAAATTAAAAATTTTAAAACTAAAATACTGTCCTCTCTGTGGATTCAACTCAACTCACTGCTATCTATGTATTTTTAATTGATTTAAGAAGTTAAAATTAAACTAATAAATATGGTATCTTAACGATAACATCGTGCTCTTATCAATAATGATATGAATTCTATTTGAATGAGATTTAAATAGGATAATGATTTAGTTTGAATAAGTCAAAGCTATTTAAATTTGAAAGAGTGTTATTTTAATTCAAACTAAAGAAGAGGAGATAAAGGAAGATTTAATTTAGGGTGCCAGCCACTCTTATCTGGATAAGAGTGGCACACGTCTTGGTGAATTTTGTTTGATAAAATAATAGAGAAGAGAGGAGGAGGCACCAAATATCTTTTGTGAGTTCTTCTACTTTGAGTTTTTAATCTGATCAATAACTTAAAGCCCAAGGACCTTTAGTTTCCTATTTCTATAAATAAGAAACCTGCTAAAGTATGTAGTATGATAGTTTTAGAAACTGTGAAGCCCTGCCAAATATCTTTCATGCCTTCTCCCTCTCTTCTCCACTTCTTCTCTCTCTCTCTCTCTCTCTCTCACCCAAAGGAGTTGGGCTTATTTTGTTCAAAGCATTCGAAGGGTTGGATGTTGCCTATGCAAGAGAAGGATAACCGATCATGTGCTAATTAAGTCGCTGCATACAATCAGGTCGAAGGCAAATCCAGGAGATTTAGATCTAACATGCTGAAGGTAGATCAAAGCTAGAGAAGACGTTTAGATCCTAGCCCAAGTGGATACCTATAGAGATCGAGTGCGTGCGTGGCTCAAAGATGAATCTCAATCGAGATTTGATCATCAGATTGTGATGATCATCTACCCATGCAAGGTGATGTGATCACCATTCTTTTATGCATGTTTAGATACTTATTAGTAATTAGATCTATGAGCCAATAGCTAGATCAAATCTGAAAATTTTTGAATTCCACTACATCTGATCCAATCCGATCCAGCCAGCAAAATCATTCCTTTAGAGGATCTATGGCTTAGAGACCAATCATTACATCATGCTTAAGAAGCATTGAAAAATGATTGTCCACTCATTGATATAGCATAGCCCAATAATTAGGCACGGTGAGGTGCACGCATATCAATGGAACCACAGTATCCACTAGAAATTCTAGTCGTATAGGGGTTTCCGCATCTCCATAGGAAAGTGTGAGAGATCTACGAGAATAGTAGGAGTCTAATTTGTTTTTAAAGTTCCTAGAATAAATTTTAAGATCATATAAAATCTAACTTGAATCTCTACTCTCATAGTTAACTAGGTCAGCCTCCAACCCATTAGCCCATATTCTAGAGTCCAACTGACTAATTGGCCAAAACTACAAGAACTGGTTCAGAAATCTCAAGATTTTCTTAAATTCAGAGAAAATGGACTATGTACTTGATCAAGATCCTCCTGCTTTACCAAGCCATCCTAGTGCTGAATAGAGGGCAGCACTAGATAAGTGGATGGAGGATGACACTTGGGTTAAGTGCTATATTCTAGCTACAGTATCAAATGAGTTATAGACCTAACATGAGCACATGCCTACTGCTAGAGCTATAATCACTCACCTATAAGAGTTATATGGTGAGCAGAACCAAACCGCATGCTTTGAAGTATCTAAGAGACTCTTCAGCTTGAAGATGCATGAAGGGCAATTTGTCTACGATTATTGTCTGATAATAATCAAGAATCTAGAAGAACTTGAGAAACTCAGTTTGACTATGCAGAAGAAGTTGTAGGTGGATCTAATCCTGCAATCCTTACTAGTGCATATGGTTAATTTATAATTAATTACCATATGAACAAGTTGGACTGCACCTTGCCCGAGCTAGTCAACATGTTGGTTACTATTGAGGGTACCTTGAATCTAAAGAAATAAAAGGTAGATGCACCTTCAAAAGGTAAGTCTAGTATGCTCGTTATTGAATCTAACCTTATAGTTTTCTCTACTGTTAGTTGGGTATTAGACTCTGGTTTGAGTGCTCATATATGTACTTCTATGCAAAGTCTGGTAGAAAGTAGAAAGCTGAGAAAAGAAGAAATGGTCCTACATGTCAATAATAGAGCAAGGATTACTATAGTCATCATTAGAATATACCCTCTACGATTACCATTAGGATTTAGATTAGTTCTCAAAGACTATTATTATATACCTGTAGCTAGCTAGAATCTAATTTCTGTATTTATACTAGCACAGGAGAATTATGAATTTAATTTTAATAAAGACTTTTGTTCTATTTATTTAAAAAATAAATTGATTGTAAGAGCTCTTTTAGTTGATAGTCTTTATCATTTACATGTTAATGCATATATAAATATAAACGAGCAATTAGTGCAAGCTATAGGACACAAAAGATCTAGAGATGACCCAATTCATAAGTATATATGGTACCTTAGACTTGGTCACATTAGAGAAGACATGATTAACAAATTGGAGAAGAATGGGATCTTTGACTCATTGAGTTCTGAGTCATACCCAATTTGTAAATCCTGTCTTCAAGAAAAAATGACTAAGTTACCCCTTTTAGGATATGAGGAAAGGGCCACTAAATTACTTGCCTTGGTACACACTGATATATATGGGCCATTTAATGGGCAGGCTAAGAATGGTTATCAATACTTCATCATCTTTACCGATGATTATTCATGATATAAATATGTGTTTCTTATAAAATACAAGTTTAAAACCTTTGAAAAATTTAAGAAATTTAAATATAAAGTAGAAAATAAATAAAAAATTTTTTTAAGATTCTTCAATTAGATCGAGAAGGAAAATACCTTAGTGGAGAATTTCTAAGGTATCTTAAGGACAATGGCATTATCTCATAATGGACTCCTGGTATGTCTCAACTCAATGGATATTGAAAAGAAGAAATAGGACCCTATTAGATATAGTTTAATCCATGATGAGCTTCATTGACCTACCTATGTTTCTTTGAGGATATGCCCTACTAACCTTCATTTATATTTTAAATAGAATTCTATCTAAATCTATTTTTACCATCTCATGTGAAATATGGCATGGTAAGAAATCAAATCTAGATCACCTCAAGATTTGGGGATGTCCAACCTATGTCAAAAGACAAATGGTAGACAAGTTAAAGGCTCGATCAAAAAAAGCTCACTTCATAGGATATCCTAAAGAGTCATTAGGATACTATTTTTACTTTCTAAAGGATCATAATGTGATTGTAAGTTGGTATGCTACGTTCTTGAAAAAATAGTTTATCTAGGATGGAGATAGTGAGAGGCTAATTAAGCTCGAAGAGAAAGTCTATGAAGAGCGGAAAGCTGTAGATCAGGTTGAATCCATTAATAATAAATCAGTAGATGTAGTGGTTCTACCATCTCGTAGATCTAGTAGAATCTTCCATCCTCCTAAAAGATACTTAGATATGCTTACAGAGGATGTAGAGGAAGTGTTACTCGTGGGAGATAGAGATCAAATGGTTGATCCTAAAATTTATGATAAGGCGATATCAGACATTGACTCTAAGAAATAGTTGAATGCTATGAAGTTAGAAATTGACTCAATACATTCGAATCAAGTCTAGACTTTAGTGGGTCCATGGGAGGATATTGTATCCATTGGATGTAAATGGATCTATAAAAGAAAGATAGATGTAGATGGTAAGATGGAGACCTATAAAGCTAGGTTAGTGGCAAAGGATTATAGTCAATACGAAGGCATTGACTATCAAGATACTTTTTTGCCTGTAGTCTTGCTGAAATTCATCCACACATTGCTTGCAATTGCAGCTTATCATAATTATGAAATTTGGTAGATGGATGTGAAAACTGCATTTCTTAATAGATATCTTGAGGAAGATATTTATATGGAACAGTCTTTGAATTTTACTTCTAATGATGGAGATCACAAAATCTATAAGCTGTATATATTCATTTATGGATTGAAGCAAGCTTCTCGAAATTGGAACACTTATTTTAATGATGCAATCAAATCATTTGATTTCATCAAGAATGAGGAGTCTTGTGTTTACAAGAAGATCAGCAGAAGGGCTATCACATTTCTTGTATTATATGTGGATGACTGATAAACATCATAAATTTATTAATAAAAGTATTAATTTATTAATTAATTTATATTAATTTTTAAAAATTAATAATTAATTTATATATAATTTTTAAAAAATTTATATTTTTATTAATTAAAAAATTAATTAAAAAATAATAAAAAAAATAATAAAAATTAAAAAATAAAATTTTATTATTAATAGAAAGATCTCATTTTTTTGATCACAACGAAATAAATTTCAAGTAAAACAGAGCTAAAATGGAAAAGATATGAATTTTGAAAGATATAAAATAAATAAAAATTAAATAAAAAAAAGAAAACGGCTCAGCCGACTCCGCAAGCCGAGCCACCAAGCCAAGCCGAGCCATCAAGCCGACTCAGCCGTTGAAGCCATCAGCCGGTCCACGATCCAGGCGTGGACCGCCAGCTCAGCAAATTCCGGCGAATCAGAGATTGCCACGTGGTGGACCTAGACCCCTTAAGGGTCTACAGAAATTTATCGCGGCTCACAAGGGTAATTCAGTCTTTTCGTCCGACAACAGCGGTGCTGATTGGTTGCCGTGTGCGGTGCGGCCGGTCCACGCGGTCCATGGGAACAGTTATTGCGCGATCGGACGGATGTGGTTGTTTGCGGTCAGGATCGGACGGCTGTAGTTGCTTCCGAATTTTATTCAGATACAGACATCATGCGGATTACCATCGGAAGGCAGCGCTCGATCCAGGTGATGATCCGACGGTCTAGAACGCTGCCGGTGGTGATCAAGACTTCCGAAGCACGATTTGCGGCCAGATTTCCTCGATCAAGCGCGATCCAACGGCCAAAATTTAATCCGACCCGATCTGAGCTTATCTGCATCCGATTTTGATGATTTTTGGACCGTTGGATTCCTGTTGAATGGCTGGATTTTATCAGATTTAGCAGAGTCATATCAGAGCTATTTTTATTCAAATTTTATCTAAATTTTGCTATTTTGATTCAAATTTTATCCGAATTTCTTTGTATTTTTACGATTACAAAGGCTATTAGTCCCATATTGCCTTTAGAAAAAATATCCAGCCCTTCTAGCTCTATAAAAAGGACCCCAGGCCATCAAAAATTGATATCTCCGATCAAGGTGAAGCTTTGGTACAGGGCGAAGCCAGGCTATGGGTTAAAGGCTGCTTCGAAGCAACGGATGTCGAGAAGAAGAGTCAAGCTTCTACACCATCTTTCTGCTAATGCCGATCCAAGATCAGAGATCAGGCTATTTTATTCTTTTTAAATTTTATGTATTTAAATTCTAAAATTTTAATTAATAAAAATTTTATTTTTGCACTTTAATTTCTTGCATTTAATTTTTATTGCAATTTAATTTCTGCACTTTAAATTATTACTTTGCAAGTAGATGCTAAGATCTAATTAGTAGATCTTAGTACCAAGTTTAAATCTCTGCATCTTTTAATTTTCGCTTTTTATTTTCCGACTTCACTTTTGATCTTGAAATTCTTCTTTTTTATCTTTTTCTTTTATAAAATCAAAGATTTCAAATCTAAAAATACTATCTTCCCTGTGGATTTGACCCGACTCACTACTATTTACGTATTTTCAATAATTTTAAGAAGTCGGATTAAACTGATAAACACGATGTTTTAACGACAGCATCGCGTCTCTATCAATGACATCCTTCTTATTGAGAATAATATTTTCATGCTGACTCAATTAAGAGTTGGTTGTCTAAGAAATTTTTCATAAAAGACCTAGACGAAGCATCTTATATTCTAGGAATTAAGGTCTATAGAGATAGACCGAATAGGATGCTTAGCCTTTCACAGAAGATATACATAGAAAAAATGCTGAAAAGGTTCAGCATGGAGAACTCTAAGAAGGGACTACTATCCCTTAGACATAGCATTAACCTCTCCAAGAAGATGTGTCCTAGCATTCCTGAGAAGATTTAGCGGATGAGCCAGATCCTTTATGCTTTAGCAATAAAGAGTCTCATGGATGCCATATTGTGCACATGACTTGATATAACTCTTACTATGAGTATCACGAGCAGGTATCAGTCAAATTCAGGTGAAGAGCATTGAACTACTATGAAAAATATCTTTAAGTACTTAAAAAGAATTAAGAATTTGTTCTTTGTCTTTAGAGGAAGTTCTGAGCTGCAGGTTGAAGGATATGCCGATTCAGACTTTATGTTTAATCCTAATGATAGAACTTCTATATCATGATATATATTTATATGCAATGGTGGTGCTATTAGCTGAAAGAGTTTCAACTAGATTAACTCAAGTCAATATGTCTATGAATCAATCAAGAAGTTAATGGACAATGACACATATTCTCAGAAATTGAGAATTTAAGACGTGTCAATATAGATTAACTCCTAAATTTCTCTCGATCGTTGAGTCATCATGGAAATGGTGATTGATCCATCAAGATTAGTGCACATATCACTTTTTTTTTGGATAGATAAGTCTCGAGTCTATAGAATAGATTAGAGAACTATAGCAAAAGTTCAGATGGTTGTTAGAGTAACGATATTGAGTGTAACCAAGAATGAGAAGTTACTTTGATGTCTATTCACTCCTCAGTGACTATCTCGATGCTATAGTTGTATGAGTGGTTCTTTAACCTACGGTGTCTCGGTTGCTCATACTGAGATTATTGTAGTTTGATAATATGTAAATATGGTCCCTAGCTATTTAAAATCTTATAGTGTTCGTTGACTATAGTAGGTTCACTGTAGGAGTAGGATGTGTGTTTATAGAAAATCTATAGATCTTAGTAGTTGAGGAGTAGTCTTATACAACCTAATAGGCTGAGTTCTTAATTAAGTTTGTGGCCACAGTAGCATGATAATGGAAAGTAGTTTTCATGAAATTTATGATTAGACTCAAGCTAATTAAGTCTACTATACGATGGATATTTAAAGTTTGATAAGTTTTCATAATTTGCATCATGTCGGAACTCTCGATAGAAAAACTTAATCATACGATAACTATACCTAGGGATTCATATTTTTTTATTTTATTGGATTGCTACTACGTACTACTAGGTATCACTGGTGGATTGTGAGAACTTACTAAGATTATTTTTGGATCAATGATCCTTATTAGGTTGAGCTGGAATCGTTTTAGTCCATCGAAAGAAGTTTTGATGATATCATGATGGAGATCATGGTATATTTCACTACCAGATAGAATAAAACCTGAGAGATGATATATAAAAGTAGCTTGACATGATCAATGACTTAGATCATAATCAAATTATCAATTGGATTGATAGTTTGAATTAAAAACTATTAATTTGTAAGAGCTACAAATTTAGTAACTACTAATTGTTAGCATGAGAGACTTAATTGTAAGTATTGTAATTCAATTAGACCTAATTAAATTATTGATCAAGTTCTATTTAATTTAAATTAGATTTAATTTAATTATGCTTTACTTAATTTAAAGCTAATTGGATTTAATTATCCAAGTAGGACTTAGAGTTCAATCTCGATTGGATCAGGATTGATAGTCTTTTCAAATTTGATTTGAATTGAGCTTGAATGGGATGTGAGTTTAATACAATTTGAAATCCGATCAAAATAGAAGCTAAAGCCTACTTTCCTTGGGCTTCTCTCTCTCTTTTGGTCGACCAAGAAGGGGTGTGGGGCGTGAGAAATCACGGCCTTCTCTCGCGTGCATGAAAAACAAGAGGCGCAAGTTGGCACCTCCCCTTTGAGTTAGGACTCTTTCTCTTGATGATTCACCCTAATTTAAATTAGGATGGACTTTTATCAGATTGGGACATGGAATTAAGGGATTTTTTGCGACAAAATATAAGAGGAAGGGAGTGGGGCATGCATTGAAATTAATTTATCCTTGCCGCAACTTCATCTCCACACTCACTTCTCCTTTCTCCCTTATTCTATCTCCACACCCCTTCTCCTCATATCAGATCAGAGAGAGAGAGAGATTAGAGAGAGAGGAAGAAAGGATTCTTCCATTTTTTTTTGGCATCCAGAATTCTATCAAATCTGTGTGAATAGTTCATGCTGTAGCCCATCTTCTTCGAGTTCTAGAAGAAGATTCATATTTAGGTCAAGGAGCGAGACCTGCAAGATGCTAGTACCCCAGTGGCCTCGGTGCTTTGATCAAGTCATCTCCATTTAGATACCAATAGAGATCGGACACGTGCACGACTCTGACAGAAATTTTAGGTATCCATATGATTCGATCCGAGTAAGAAGAAAGATTGCGATTTAGGTAATCATTCTTCCTTTCCTATTTTATTTTATAATCTTAAATATTTCTTTCATAGCATGTTAAAAGATCCTTAGGTGATTGTAGGATTAGATTCGAGCATGATTAGAATTGAAAGTTTTAATTTTACCTTTCGCTGTGTGTTTTCATGAGATGGAAATAATAACATGCTAATCATCTAGAACTCCAACAAATAAGTCCGTAGACATAGGGACTCTGGTAGTGCCGGGATTACGATGGTGTGGGGATGATGAAGGGTAAGGCAACGACACTGCATGGGGGAATTAAGAGAGGGGAGGGGGTGGCACAAGCATGGGGTTATGGGGGTTTGCGGGCACGAGCATGGGGAGGGGAGGAAAGATTGCCGAAGAAGGGGGGAAGGGGGATGCAATTGTGAGAGAGGGGGAGGGGGCGGCACAAGCATGGTATCATGGGGCATTGCGAGCATGAGCATCGGGGAGGAGGGGAAGGAAGACCGCCAGGGAGAGGGGGGAAGGGGTGCGATCATGGGAAAGGGGGAAGGGGCCGGCACAAACATCAGGGTGGGGGTGTGGGGGAAAATAGGATTTTTAGCAAAAACCTAGGGGCGGGGGGTGGGGGGTGGGGTGGTGCGGGGAATCGATCGAAGAAAAATAAGGGGTTATTAGCGATGGCTGCCCCATTGCTAATACTATTTCTTTTTAAAAAAATAAAAAAAAATATTATTAGTGATGGCTATATAACGTTGCTAATAATACTCCATCACTAATAAGCTTGTCGGTCAAATTAAATAAATAAAATTATTAGTTATTAACAATGCTTTTAACTATCACCAATAACAACCGTCACTAATACCACTTATTAGCGATGGCTTTTACCATCGCTAATAGATTTCCTCCATCACTAATAAGCTTAAAAATTTTATTAGTTATTAGCGATGCATATAAGAGATGCTAAAAAATAGAAAAAGCTATTGCTATTTTTTTTTTTTTTTTACAATGGCTTCTCTTTTGATCATCATTGGTTGTTGGTAAAAACTATTGTTACCAACAGCCTCTTTGCCATCATAAAGGTCTGCTTTCTTATAGTGAAAGTTGATATTCTGCATTAAGCATGGATGAGTTAGTGTTAAAAGACTCCATTCATGGTCCATAGATTTGTAGAGGCTCACCTTAATGGCATTTTGAAGGCCATGCTAAATAGTGCCTGAAGGGCCTACTTATTTCTTCATTCCAAATGCTCAGAGAGACAACCCCTTAGGCTAACTATTGCAAGTTGTAGCTGAAGGCCACATCTATGGTCTTAATAGACTACCGGCCTTAAGAGTCTGATGAGAGGAAGTAGGAATAAGTGGACTCAACAGCACCTCAACTTCAGATCCATTGGATGGACTGGTTGAGGATTCACTCATAGGAGGAGCACTTCTGCTACTCTCTCGTCCACACATTTGCTAGTTTGTTTGACTAGGGACTTGTCTACCCTCATCTCTACATAGAATAAACACTATTAGTAGCTTGGCTTAACATAGAATGAGAAGGGCAAAGAACTAAGAAACAAGTGGAAATTACCCTCAAGTCTAATGTGGCTTAAGCCAGCCAACATTGACCAAGGTTTATTTAGCATGAAGTTCTTGCATTGGAGGAACTTCTACTCAATGGAAGTCCTTCAATATTGATCTTCATCATCTAGGTTGGGAAATCTATTTATGCCTTTCTTAGGCATTCCCCAAATGGTGTTGAATCATTATAATTAGTCAGTTGGCATGAAGAAGAAATAGCCTTTCTGTCCATGGATAGCTGAAGGACAGCCTTTAATGAGCTACACCCCTTTTCTAGCTGACATATACTACCATCCACACTTGGAGTGGTGCTCTTTGATGATAAATAAAGCTCTAAAAAGTTAGAGAAGATTGCATGCTGTGTAGAAGAGCATACACTAGAAAATCTATAATGATCCTCCAAGAATTAGGGACTAGCTGAGTAGGAACCAAGCCAAAATGTACAAATAAAAAGATGGAAGGAAAGCCTGAGGATTGCTCAGAAACATTCCTCATACAAATAGATGTATCTAGGTAGAATGGTGTTGGCTCCGTTGTTAGTTCAGGGTATTTTAAGGGCAAAGCTAGGAGGAATAAAAAATAAACTTTCAGCAAGACCCTAAGATCCTTCGCATTCAAGGTGCATTGCAAGGTACTAGAACTAATGGGCTACTCAACTACCTCACTTGAAGAGGATTGCCGAGTAGAAAGGTTTGACTTGGCTGGAGGAGAAATATTGCATACATCAAAAATTCCAAATGCAAAGATGAAATTTCAGAGACTACCTATTGGTGCCAGGCAAAAGAGGGAAAGTGGAGGAGTGACAAGCAATTATGGGAACAAAGAAGAGAGAGAAGACAAATTACAAAGTGAGGCAAAAATTGGGAGCCCACTACCTTTTGTAGCCGCTTTATTCATTCAGATTGACCTAGGAAGTCATGTGTGATTGATTTACAAGCCACAGGGTGTGACACATGTTATTTTCCGATTTGGCAAAGGAGGACATACATGAATAAAGAAACCTTCAAGTCCCTGGGTAGCTTATTTGAAGAACTTATCAAGTTAGATAACCTTTCAATTGAAGTTTGTTTATAAGTGGATGCAATTCGGGTCTAGGGTGAACCGATGTGCTCGATGAGCTACTTCCCTTCACCCAAGCTCATTGAAAGCGACTTGCTTAGCTTTGGAAGTTGGGGGGGGGGGGTGGCCAGCAGAGATGCTATGGCTAAAATATGTCAACCAATCAAGAGGTGACATGTAGCATAGAGAGGTGGGGTTTTATTTGAATTGAACTTTTATGCTCATCCAAATAATTAAGGAAAGCCTAGGTCTCTTCCAGGTGAATTAAGGATCCCAGAGTCTGAATCCACTGGAAGAAGAACTCTCCATTTATGAAAGAAGGCCATACACCCAAAGAAGATATCAAACTCTCTTTCAATTATTCCCTTCCTTTTATTTTTCTTGCTTATCTGCCTACTGTTCTGCAAAGTTTCCTCTGACTTAAGGGGGGGGGGGGGGGGGGGGGGCAGAGATGCTATGGCTAAAATATGTCAACCAATCAAGAGGTGACACGTAGCATAGAGAGGTGGGGTTTTATTTGAATTGAACTTTTAGGCTCATCCAGATAATTAAGGAAAGCGTAGGTCTCTTCCAGGTGAATCAAGGATCCCAGAGTCTGAATCCACTTGAAGAAGAACTCTCCATTTACGAAAGAAGGCCATACACCCAAAGAAGATATCAAACTCTCTTTCAATTATTCCCTTCCTTTTATTTTTCTTGCTTATCTACCTATTGTTCTGCAAAGTTTCCTCTGACTTAAGCATTAAAGGGCCTAACCAGAGCCAATCTAGTGAGCATTTATTTTCTTTGATGTACAGTATAATGGATGCATCTATTGGAAAATGTGTTCTAAAGTCAATCAATTAAGTTGTAGATGATTGTGCTCCTCATATAATTTGTATATGAATTATCAATTAATAAAAATTATTTAGCTTGTTCATCATAAATTATCTATATTCTTTAAATAAACTTTTATATTATAATGAAGTCCTTAAAACCACAATCAATAAAGAAGAATTTATTGGATGGTTCTTAAAATAGTTCACGATCAAATAATAAGTTATTAATTAGGATGATAACTTGTCGAGTATAGATTGCTGTGTACCGCATGTGTTGGTTGTCCTCATAACCAAGTGGTGTGAAGATACTGGTATGGTATACAGATAAGATGTAAGAATACATCTACACTGAATATGATCAATATGGCACTCTGCTATCAAGAGTAGCTAGCAAAGACTTATAACTATCCTTCTGATCTAAGATCACCATGATGACTTGCAAAAAATTCACTATACCTTAATGTCAGACTACCAATATTTCTAATATAGTGATGAAAGATTTTTAGATATAGTCAAATACTTATAGAGTCGGTGTATGAGTCAAGATGGGATTGACCATGCCCGATTTCAATAGCGAATGTCTTGCTATGTTTTAATTAAGCAAAATCTAGGCCTGGATAATCCTTGTGAGGAGTCATGAAATTTATAAAGTTGAGACACAATACGAATGAATTGTTTGAGTGTTAATAGTTAACTCGAAGTCATCCTGAGCATTAAGGTTCAAAAGGATAAATTATATGGTAACCATAGGCCAGGGTTCTAGAATATTGCTTTATATACATTCGACCTATCCAGATGTCGAGTACCATTGTAAGAGAATTATTTTAATTAGTATAAAAATTTATTTCTATGCTACCGGCTTAGGTTCGAACCTATGGAGTCATACACATAAAAGTTTCTATCTGATCGGATGGTTAATCAATGATTAAGAATCATTTAAGAATCAAATCATCAATATGATTGATGATTGATCAAGAGCAAGTATTGCAGGAGCATTAGTTAGCAATGGGATTGTTAATTGGCTCAATTTGATTGAGCATTTAGGCTAAGATCGAGAGGCAAATCGAATTAGATTCAATTAGATTTGGTTTGGACTTAGTTAGGTCAAACCTAATTGGTTTATTGGATAAGCTAATTACAAAGAAGATTAATTTCTTATTCGATTAGGACTTGAGTGCATCTAATTTCTAATTAATTTAGAATTTAAATCAAATTTAAATATGATTTAATCATATTTAATTAGGCTCCTAGTTGGACTAGGATCATCTTTAATTAGGTTGCATCAATTCTAATTAGAATTAGATTTAGATTATGGTTGACCTACTCAAGCTTGAAGAATCCCAGTTGGACCAGGATTCTCCCTCTTCCCTTATGCCAAAAACCAATGCCCCATGCCCACTCATCTAAATATTTGCATGAGTTTTCTCATGCCTTGAGAACCCCTCTCTCTCTTGTGGCTTTGGAATATTATTTGAATAGGTCATACTTGGGAAGTTGTTATTCCCTTGGACTCTATTCGATAGAGTTTGATGACTCCAAATCTCTATTCACAAGAGGTGCCAATTTTAAATCAAATTGGATCTAATTTTGCATAGAATTAAGAAAGGTTTTTAGCATTAAATTTTGGTATCCCATGCCTTAAAAGAACAAGGAGGCACCCAACTCTGGGGTAACCCCTATACTTGCCTTGTTGTGGTTCCTAACTTTTAGGAATTTGACAAGGAGTAGGACGCCTCTTGGCCGCCCCTTATATATGGACTTTTGGCATAAGAAACAAAGGTTAATCCATGGTAAAAACTAGAAAAAAGTAGAGAGGGAGCATGGGGAGTGGTGCGCCTAGTTTCTTGGAGGTATGAGTTTCTTTAGGACAACACCTTGCTTTGTCTTGTTGAGAGAAAAAGAAGAGAAGGGTTCTTCTATTAGGGTTTTCTTATATGCTTTCTTTTCTCCATATCTTGAGAGATTCAAAAGTAGATTGTCTCCTTCAAATCCTCCTCATGTCCTTCATCTCTTGGAAGATCCAAGAGATTCAAAGAAAAGGTATTTAGATTAACCGTCAGGAGGGATCTGTGAGAAGTTAGCACTTCATACAGATCTTCGATTGTCGAACTTCCGATCAATGTAGGAACCTCATGCGGATAACTTGTGGAGGCCAGACATCTTGTACAACTCTGAGCAACATTTGCATTTATGAAAATCAGTAGCGGTGTACTCGACCTGCTCTAAGGTAAAGAGATCTAATCTCTTGTATGCTAGATTTGATCTAGGATTTGCTAGATTTGATCTAGGATATTGATATGATCAATATCTATTTATTTTTTATTTTAGATTTAAATTTGCATCTTATCATGTCATTGGTCCTAAATGTAGATATTTAGTGATCTAATCACATGCATAAATAGATTAATTAAATTAATCTAAGTCTTCCGCTATGTTGTTTTTCGAAAAATTTTGAAAGCCATGCATGAAACCCTACATAGCTTTCCAACAGTAGTATCAGAGCCTAGGTTCCTTTATGACATAATCGTATATGTATTAAAAAATCTAAAAATAATTTTAAAGATTGTACATACTAATTATAAGATTGTCCTAATCCCTTTCAATGAAAATATTGTCCTAGTATATGCTGATCTGAAAATTTGAATCATGAATAAGTTAGATAAGATCTAAATAGATTTATGATTTATTTTTTAATTTTAGATTTAAAATAAATATATTTTTGATCTATTTTTTATTATTAAGATCACACATATAGATTATAAAGTTATCCTATTGTAAGGTTTACCCCTTATAGTAGAAAGGTTGTCCTAGTATGTGCTAATCTAAAAAATCTAAATCATAAATAAGTTAGATAAGATCTAAATCAATTTATGATTTATTTTTAGATTTTAGATTTAAAAAAATTGGTTTATGATTTGATTTTTGATTATTTAGATAAGATCTAAATGATGCATTTCATGTTTTAGATCTAGATTCTTTTATTGCATATGTTAGATATGTAGTTTTGATTTGAATTTAGAATTTATATGTGTGATATATATGTTTTGTAGAATTTAGATTGAAAACTTAATTTTTGCAAAATCCTAGATCCAAAACCCTAGGATCTAATATGAACATTAAAATAATTTAGAACTAAAATCTTAAATTGAATATGATTCAGTATAAATTGTTTACAATTTAAAATTATTTCAAAACCATAAAATCAGAAAGTAATTCTAAGATTCTGAACCCCAACCCATCAGTCTTGAATTTAATAGAGAATTAAGTGTTGTTTAGAATCTAGATTTATGATTGGAAGATCTTAAGTCAATTTCATAACTTATGGATTAATGGGTTAATGGGTTTGCTTAGATCAGGTCATTAACTAAGTTAGACCTAGGACTAGAATCGAATATGGACTAAGTTAAAAAATTGATCAAATCTAATTAATAGTTAATCAGAATTATGTCAATCTTCTCTATAGATCAATTTAATAGTTGTAGTTAATCAAAGTCCATACATTTGATTTTACCAAATGGATTTGATCATGGCTCAATAGCCGAGCCCGAGTTTTTAGGCAGACCAAATTAAAACTGATAAATTGATTGGTGTCTAAGATAAGTTTAGCATTTTCAAACCAATGATCTTTAATTGACAGCCTGCTTACCTAACTATTTTTTATGATGTCTAAGACAAGCTTTGGTAGATCATCCTACCGATCTCACTTACCTAGCTAATATGGTTAGTCAGCTTTTGATTAGGTTGCTCATTGATTTGAGCTAATCCATGTCATATAGGTAAATCAGTATAACTAATTTCATTTAGTAAGACTGATATAGGTGCTCATTGACCAAAATTGATCCTAGTCCTCATCAATGACTTAGAAAAGTGAGTGGAAGGATTTGACTTGATGAAGTCAGTGAAAGTAATTTGGTCCATGTCTTCTCTATCCTTAAATCATAAATAATCTAAATTTTTTAAATTATTAAGTTCTTAAAATAATAAAATTATGGAGATAACTAAGACATAGACTTCCATTAAGGTGGATGGTAATAGGTCCAATAGTCTAGATAGATATTAGGGGTGCCTTACGTTTGGTATTCATCAAGATATTGAAATTATCATTCATCATATGATGATTAGGTTGCACTCTCTAAATGATAATTAGGTTGGCCAGAGCTTTTATTGGGCCAGATCATCGTTCACTTAATGCTCCAAACTTAGTCATGTTAATGGTTGGACCTAACCAGATCTTTCAGTAAAAGCCAAAGCTTATTGAAAAGAAGTCTAGGGCAAAATCTAATTCTAAAAATTATTTGAAGAAATAATTGGTTGAAAATCTATCCATAGATGTGCACGAGTTGGTCAAAGCTTTCTTCGGGCCCGTATGCAGTCTATGAGGATTCTAGTACCTACTAGAAATAAAAGTAATTTTTTGAATTGGAGGTAGAGGCTACCAACTTATACAAAATAGTGGAAGAATCTTTAGACTAAAATTTAAGTCTTTAGGCTTAAAATAATTCATATATTAATAGATCTTTATTCTCTTTACTTTTCAAATTAAGGCTAAATCTTAGTTGCTCCATTTACTATTAGACAATATTATACTTATGGGATCCAACTTTGATAGTTAGTATCAAAAGTTGAATATAATTCAATAGCACGAAGAGGTTCGTGCTGGGGCTTCTGAGTCCAATTAAAATAAAAGATCCAAAACTTACCAAAATCAGATAAAGTGCTTCTACTATAAGAAGCAAGATTACAGCAAGAAGAATTATCCCAATATCTTGCTTTCCTTGACTCCAATAAGCTAAACAAGAAAAAAGAAAAAGAAGTTGCTCATCAAGAATGTTATACTACAAGAAAATAGAGTATTAGCGACGAACATTAGCGACAGTATTTTTGCTGTCACTAATAATGGATATTAGTGACAGACTTAGCGACGACAATATTGTCATCGCTAATAATTTTTTTACTAATAGCTTTAGCGATGGAAGTTTAATCATTGCTAATAGTTATTAGCGATGGTAGTAGAGACAGCTATGCCATCACTATAGGTATTAGCAACAATATTAGAAACAATAATTAGCCATCACTAATAATAAGTAATTTTATTTTTTAATTAGATTTTATTATTATTTATTATGGTAGATAATTATTAGCGATGACATTTTACTGTCGCTAATAAAAAATAATTTTATCTTTTTTTAAAATTTAATTATAAGATTATTAGCCATAAAATTATGTTATTAGTGATCAAAAAAGCCATTGCTAATATTAATAATTTTTAAAAATATTTTTATTTTTTAAATAATTTTTTTTAAAAATTATTAGCGATGATCAATTAAGCCATCACTAATAATTATCGATAATTAATTAATTTAATTATAATTATAATTATTTTTTAAAAAAAATAAATTTATTAGTGATGGCTTTTTCATCATTAATAGTCAGAAATTTATTGCTAATATGTATTAGCGACGGCAAAAATGCCATCGCTAATTTTAAATCTTTTTTGAATATGATATAATTTTAAAATTTAAAACTCATCTTTATTATTTATTATCTAAATAATTATTATTAGAGTATCATTATGAAAGATTATCTCGATCCGATAGCCCTAGCTATGTCAATCAATAAATTTGATTTCGATGGTTACGAATGATCGTATGATGATCTAATAGATAAAGATCACTGATGGATCTAAAAACTTATAATGATGATCTTAGTAATATTTATAGCATACTATCAAAATTTTACTTCAATCGGACATCATTATCATGGTTAATTTAATATAAAATAATTTAAACCGTTAAATAAAAAATGAGTGATCAAAAAGCCAAATAATGTTCGATTATAAGATAATTTTTTAGATAAACGATCTTTGCTACTACTTTGATCGTCTGTGCAATGGTGAACGTAAAATTCAAATCATGCATATATAAACAATCCAAAACTATACATCTCCTAATACTCATTCTTAAAGTTCTTAATTAATTATACTTGTGCTTTTGTAAGATCTACTTAACATGGATGGTTCGTATACATGCAGTTTGAATTTTATGATCACCACTGTACCAATGATTAAAGTAGTAAAAAAATTATTTTTTTTTAAATTATCTTTATCGGACATCGTTTAGCCTTTTGATCACTTATTTTTTATGTAATGGTCAAAATAATTTCATACTAAATTGATCTTGATAATGATATTTGATTGAAATAAAATTTTGATAGTATTCTATAAATATCATCAAGATCATTATTGTATGTTTTCATATCTATCAATGGTCTCTATCTATCAGATCATCATATGGTCATTCGTGGCCATCAAAATTAAATTTTATTGATATTGGATTGAGATGATTTTTTATGATGATATTCTAATAATAATTATTTAGATAATGAATGATGAAGATGGACTTTAAATTTTAAAATTATATTATATTTAGAGAAAATAAAAAAATTTTAACCTGGCGATGGTATTTTTGCCATCGCTAATAAGGTATTAGCAATGCATTGCTAACTATGAGCGATGGCTAAAGTCATCACTAATAAATCTAAAATTTTTTAAAAAAATTGGTTTTAATTATAATTAAATTAGTTAATTACCAAAGGCTATTAGTGACGGCTACAATTTATCGTCACTAATAATTTTTAAAAAATTATTTAAATAATTTTAAAAAATATTTTTTTAAAAATTTATTAGTATTAGCATGTTAGAAAATATGTCCCAAAGTTAATTATCAACCAGTTGATGGTTGTGCTGCATTGTATCTGTAATTGATTCATTAATAAATAAAATATATTTTTGGCATTTTTTATCGTAAAGTATTCATCTTCTAATGAACTCGATTATTGTGATAAAATTCTTAGGACTATTTAGCTTCGATAAAAAGAGAATTTATCGATTAGTTCTTAAAACTGTTTACGATCAAATGATAGATTGTTAATTAGGACGACAGCATCTATCGAGCATAGATCGTTGTATATCATATGGATTGGTTGTCCTCTTAACCAAGAAGTGTACAAATACTGGTATGGCATATAGATAAGATGTATGGATATCATCATTGAACGTGATCAACTCCAGAGCATTCTACTATCAAGAATGTCTCTAATGGGATATAGGTATAAGTATCCCTTAGACCTGAGATCATCTTAGTGACTTGCAAACAACTCACTCTGCTTTGGTACCAGACTAACTGAATTTTTAATTCAGTAATGGAAGTCTTCTGGGCACAGTCAAGTACTTGCAAAGTCGGTGTGTGATCAAGATGGGATTGACCACTCCAAGAGTTGGAGAAGAATGTATCACTGTATTTCAATATAGCAAAACCTTGGTCAGGATAATCCATCAGATGGATTTGATATTTTGAAATATAATGTAGACAACCTGATCAGAATTAATAGTTGAACTTTGAGGTTTTCTACGAGCATTTTAATCAAGGAGATGAATTATATGGAAACTATATCCACATGGGTTCTAAGGATGTTGTTCTACACATTCGACCTATCCGACCATCGGGTACCATTGCTAGATGATTACTTCAATCAGTATAAAAATCTATTCCTATGTTACCAACATAGATTTGGATCTATGAGTTTATACATATTAGAACTCATGATCTGATCGGATGGTTGATCAACAATTAAGAATCATTCTGGGTTTAAACGATCAATACGATTGATGTTTAACCTAGTACATGTATTGCAGGAGGATCGATTAGTAATTAGATTGCTAATTTACTTAATTTAATTAAGCTAGAGTATTTTGATTAAGTCTAGTTAAATATGATTTAATTAGATTTAGTTTAGACTTGATTGGATCAAGTTTAATTAGCTTATTGGATAGGCTAAGTGCAAGAAAGAACTAGTCCTAATTCAACTAGAACTTGGTCAACCCAATTTTCTAATTTAATTAGAAAATTAAATTAAAATTTAATTTAATTTAATTTTTAATTGGATTAAAGTTTAATTTAATTTGGTTGGCTTGGTTTTGATTTAATTTGGTTTAAAAAACCACTTTGACCAAGTCATAGATGGAATCCTAGTAAGATTAGGATTCCATCTTGCGCCATCTTGGCCCCCATGCCCCCACACCCTTCTTTTTCTCTTCTTCTATGCATTAAAACTTTTCTTCGAGGCCTTCTCATGCATGCCCCCTTCTCCTCTCTTTCTCATATAGAAATTAGGTGATGGGCCAAGTCAAAGGTGGTAGTTTGTTTTATTTTTGGATTCTATGAGATAGAATCCTAACAAACAAAAACTCTTCCCATATGGTGCCTCACACTCTCTATTTTTCCTTGATATTTTTAGTGGAGAAAGCCCATTTCTTTGTGACAAAACATGACAGTCCACGCCTAAAATTTTGGAGAGGGTGCCCAAGAGTTGGGCGCCCCTTGACTTTCCAAAATTGGACATTCCTTGTCTAGTTTTTGACCTAGATAATGACTCCTCATTTTTTTTATATTTAGGATGAATTTTGGGCTGATTTTTTATAAGGTTAAAAACCATTGAGAGAGCTTTGGGGTGTGTAAAAAATAGGGAGAGAGAGTCCTTGGGTATTGGGGTTTTATAGACACCAAACTAGGTGTCTAAGTAAGAGCAAAGAGAAGAAGAAGAGGGTCTTCTTCTAGGGTTGCTGTGTTCGCCTCTTTCCTTCCTTCTTATTTAAGTTTTTTAAGAGTGTCTCACATCTAAAATCTCCTCTCCTTCTCCTATTTGGAAGAGTCCAAATTTAGAAAAAAGAGGCATCTGATCGACCATCAAAAAAGGATCAGCATAGTATTAGAATATTATAATGATTTCCTACATCAGGACTTCTGATCATGATTCATGGGCTTGTGTGGATGACTTCTAGAGGTCGGACGTATGTGTGGCTTGAAACATTATCCTCAAGCCTGGATCAGCAAGTTAGAACATCTAACATCTAACTTGCGCAGGTAATAGATCTTATCTATTTTTTTGTACCTACATTAGATGTAGTGTATGTGCATGTTAATGTGATCAACATGTTTTTAGTTTCTTTCTTATGTTTAATTTTTGATTTAATAACATGCCATGATCATGTAATAGAATATTAGATCTAGGGTATTCTCTAATATTTAAAATTAATTTTGATTAATTTTAGTCTTTCACTGCCTGATCTTGAAAAAGTTTTAAGATTTAGCCCTGAAATCCTAGATCTGATTCCTTTAATTGGTATCAGAGCCAAGCTCATTATTACATGATTATGTATGTATGTTTAGATTATTTTTTAGATTAGATCTAATTTATAATCTCATTATTAAATCTAAAATTAAAAATGATGATTACACGAACTGATATATGGTTGTCCTGCTGTAAGGTTTACCCCATATAGTGGAAAGGTTGTCCTAGTTTATGTTGATCTATCTCTAATCATAAATTTGTTAGATGTGATCTAATTTTATTTATGATTTAATAGATTTAAAATAATTTTACATCTAAAAATAAAAATTTTAGATTGTACGAACTAATTATAAGATTGTCCTGTTGTAAGATTTACACCTTACAGTGGAGAGATTGTCCTAGTACGTGCTGATCTGAAATGTTAATCATAAAATTTTAGATTAGATCTAAAAGATTTTATGATCTAATTAAAAATATTTTAATCTATATTTAATCATCATAAATATGTTAGATTTGATCTAAGATAATTTATGATTGATTTTAGTTGAAACTGTTTCAATTACATAAACCTATTTAGATTAGATCTAAAGTAGTTTCATGCTTATCTTACTTGCATATTGATTATGAATCAAATATGTAATTTGGTTGATAGAATCATATTATAAAAATATTTTATAAATATAAAAATTATTTTCAAAAAATCAAACCCCAACGTTCAATCCAAAACTTAATTAAGAATTAAGAAGTTGTTTGATTAGGATCTAGGATTATGAATTGAAAATCCTAAGACACAAATCATAATATATTGGATTAAATGGGTTAGTAAAGATTAGATCCATTAATTGGGTTAGACCTAGGGTTAGATTAAAGAATGAACTTAATTAGAGAATTGACTAAATCTAATAAATTATTCTCTTAGATTAGGTCAAGGATTCTCTAGATCAATTATAATAGTTATAGTTGGTTAAGTTCATGTCTTTAACGAGATCTAAGATGGACTTGATTCTTGGCTACGCGGTCTACCATAAACTGTTAGGTTGATCTAATCAAGACTAATTGAACCAGTTGGTGTCTAAAGTAAACCAGACCGGTGGGTAGCCCACTTATCTGACCATTTTTTATGGTGTCTAAGACAAACTTTGGCCGACCCTACCACTAATCGAACTTACCGGGCCACTTGGTGAAATTATGTTTTGATCAGATCAATTAACTATTCGAGCTAACCCATGTCGGCTAGGTAAATTAGTGTGACTGATTTAGGTGCTGCTAGACCAGCCTATTAATGATCTTCTTTAAGCCTACTTGGTGAAATCGGTGGGAGGATCATGACAAGCTGGTTAATCTGACATTCCCTCATGTTCAAATTAAATCCTCTAAAATTATTAGGTTACTAAAATAAAATAGTTATTATGATAACTAGATCATAGCCGCCCATTAAGTGGATGATAATGGGTTCATTAGTTGGATAATCATTGGAGGCCAAAAGATCTGGTGTTTATCGACTAATGAAATTATCATTCATTATATGATTTCTTGGCTATATCTTTCTAAATGGTGGTTAGATTAGCTAACAAAAGTTGGACCTAATCATTCATTGGTTACATGAGCCAAGTATGGTCATGTTAATGGTTGGACCTAATTAGATCTTTTTAGTGAAAGCCAAAGCCTACTGATTAGGAACTGGGGCAAAAATTTAATTATTAAAAATTATTTAAAAAAATAATTGATTATAAATATACTTGTAGATATACATGGGTTGGCCAACCAAAGTTGGGCTCGTGTGCACTCTATATGGATTCTACTACCCACTAAAAAATTAAGATAATTCCTCAAATTGAAGGTAAAAGCTATCAATTCGAATAAAATAGTGGGAGAATCTTTTGATTAAAGTCCAAATCTTTAGGTTTAATGAATTGATTACTAATTAGATTATGATTTCTTTTCATGCAGATATGGCTACTTTTCTATTACTCTGATCATTATTGGACAAAGATATACTACTACAAAATAGGGCTATGGCAACGGTTCATAACCATTGCTGTAGTCCAAAAAATTACTGCCATAGTGAACCGCTGATGAGTGCTAATCTATAGCTATGGCAAGTGCACTAGTCGATCAAGTAATAAAGTAAATGAGTAGAGTATTGTCCCTAGAGGATTGAAAAATAAGTACTGAAAAGCTCTTTCCTATGCTTTATTTAGAAGATTGATTTATAAGAATAAGAAATTAAAAAACAAAATAAAGAAATAATTAAAAATTTTAAGGAAATAGAGAGAGTGTAATTATTAGGATTTTAAACTTAAGTGCAATGGGTTACTAAGGCAATCGATTCACCAACTCAGTCAATATAATATTCAAGTTATTAGATTAATTTTATTTCATGTGATGGTGGAGTCTCCTAATTTATTCACTATCCTTTGGTCCAGGCATAGCAAAACTATCAATATTTATTAATTATTCTTTTGTCCAGATGTAATTTAAATAAATATTAATGCATTAAGTTTTGTGAAACCCTCTAATTAAAATGCGCTGCATCCAAAGCGCACTATATGAATTCTAATTTGATTCATAATACAAGATATATAATCAAGAAGCAATAACATAAATGTACTTGGTCCGTAACATCTATGTTTATCAGATCGATTGAAGATGGCCAGTAATCTAAAAGCATTAAGATCAGATTTATATACTCCTCATGAATAAAATTTAAAATTAAAAATAAATCATACTGAATATTGCATCAAAAGAGTGGCTACACCTTAGCCTTAGTAAAAGAAAATTTAGTTCATGATAACAAGTTCAAAAATAGCAAATAAAATAAAAAGCATAAAAAAATTAGACTGTTTGATTGCTGAAATTGATTGTCTGTCGCTCTTGGTGTAGAAAACTTGGTGAAGAAGAAGAGAAGCTCCTTGATCGATGTCTTGATTGTCGGAAGAAGAAAAGAATATAAAAATTAAAAGTCTTTTTTTTTCTTTCTCTCAAAAATTTTTCTTCTCTTTCTGCCTCTCTCTTCTCTTTCTACCTCTCTCTTCTCTCTCTATCTCTTTTTTTTTCACTATTTCCCTTCTTTTTCTTCTTCCTACGGTAACAACAGGTAGCCCTCTTTTTTATAGGCTAAGAGGTGGATTTTTGAAAGAAGTCCTATCTAAAGAGGTCTAAAACTCTTAACATAAGTCAAATTAAAACCCTGGATGATTCTGGCCTTCAAATCAGCATCTAACAGATCAAAAATCGCTCAAAAATCTTTTAAAATATCCCAGATCAAGTAGGAATTCATGGCAGCCGTCGGATCAATCTTTGGATTGAATCTAGACCGTCAGATCATGCACAGAGAAGCTTCTGATTCTTAGTTATAAGTCGAGATCAATCTTAACCATTGGATCTCGGTCGAGAGCTATGGATGCCATTCGTCAGTGCATAACTGTTAGCCATTCGATCAAATTCTAGTAAAAGGCGCCCGTCGGATCAGGCAAAATTCTGAAATTACCCTCTATAGACCATGCGTGAGCCTGGTATTACATGGACCGCCGCTTTCTTCAGCCAATCGAAGCGTGCTTCTTCATGTGAAATCCCCAAAATGCCCTTCAAATGGTCCATCGTGCACCGCAAAAAATGCTAACGTCAGCTTGACATCAGCGTTGCATTAGCGAGCAATTTGCTAGGTGCTATCGGACCAAGCGGTCTGCTAAGCCAGTTTTCTAAACCAGTTTGAATCGGACTGGCTTTTTTTTTTTTTAATTTCCTTTGAAATTCATTTTTGGGCTTATTTGAAATCCATTTTGCCTGAAATTTATTTTATCTGAACTAGAAAAATAAAATCTTCATATTGGTGGCCTTCTTTCCTATATAAGATTAACAAAAATATCAATTTCTAAAAAATAGATTAATTTATTTTATAATTTAATACTTTTTATTAGTATATTTTTACCACTTATCACATCCCTCAACTTAGTCATTGCTAGTCTCTTAGCAATGTTTTATTTAATACTATATTTCAATAAGATTATCAATCAAAAAGATAAAATCTAGGACTAAAGGTCAAAAAGTTTAGAAAATATCGCTAACTAAGCATTAAGCTTCAGAAATAAATTTTGCAGTCAATATAATTAAAAACTTTCTTAGAGTACATCAAAGATCTATAGCACTTATATTCATGATGACTAACTTTAGCATTTCAGTATTAAATTAAAGGACAAAAGTATCCTCTCTTATCACCTATTTTGGTCAATTTTCTATACATTCTCAATTTTATACTCATGAATTAAGGTAGCTTTCACACTGCCCCCCCTTTTTTTTTTATGCTGAGCATCCTGGCCTTTCCTTCACCATTTTACGTGAATTTTCATACTTGACCTAGGTGCAGAGACCCAGTTACTAGGCTTTGGGCAATCCACATATACTCTATCTTTTGCACTTTATTTTTAGGCAGGTAGCTCTTTCCTTAAATTCAAGTTTTTTTGATTAGAATGTATATTAATTATCCAATTTTTAGTGATAATTGAATCCTCAGTTGGCCTTATAATCAATACCTACTTTGCCTTGTTAGTGTGCATGTGCAATTAGAAGTGCTAATAGTCTTTTGAATGACCTAAGTAGGCTGCTAAAAGTCTGACCAACTAATCTACTTCTTTAACTTTGTTACATTCATTAGCAAATAATTCTATCTTTTATCACTTGTCCAGTCTATCTTGCTCAAGATTTTCTTCTTGACACATGATTTTTTTTTTTTTACCCCCAACTTATTCTACATTGTCTTAAAGGAGAAAGAAAAATAAAGGGTGCAATAAAGGATAGGAAGGAATACACCTGATTTGGTTCAGTCTGGTTCTTTGAAGCTTTGAAATTTTGCTTGAGCTCTCATTGATTTTTTTCTGCAAAATTGAAAATACACACCAAAGCAGTAAAAGAGCAACAATAAATTACTAAAAAATAAAAAAAAAGAAAAATGATCAAAACTAAAAAGAAAAGAAACAACCTATCTAGTAGTTCTGATTTATAGTCTTCAGCTTGACTTTCTTTGAGTTCTGAGTTGAATCAATCCGGTGCCACTTCAATTGGAATACTTTCATGTTTGATCGAGCCCTCTTTCAATTGGACATTGCTAGCTTTTCATAGTCTCAAACCTATTTTCTACAGAATTCTCATATACTGAATTATCAATAATATCAATTAGAAAATAAGTTTGATTATCATCAGGATGTTTAGTATCTTTGAAAACATTAAAAGTAACTTATTCATCTTGGATTCTAAGAATTAATTTTTCTTGTTGAACATCTATTAAAGCTCCTCCAGTAGCTAAAAAGGGTCTCCCTAAAATAAGGGGTACATCATAATCTTCTTCCATATCAAGAACAATAAAATCAATAGAGAAAATAAACTTGTTTACCTTTACCAAGACATCCTCCACTATACCTCTTGGATATTTGATGGATCTATCGGCTAATTAAAGAGTAATAGTGGTAGGCTTCGGATTCTCCTAGACCCAGCTTCCTAAAAATAGAAAAAGATATGAGATTAATACTTGCTCCTAAATCACATAAAACTTTATCAAAACTACAATCACCAATAATGCAAGGGATAGTAAAACTCCCTGGATCTTTTAGCTTCTATGGTAATTTATTTTGAAGTATTGCTGAGCATTCTTCATTCAAATTTATTCTCTCATGCTTCTTCAGTTTTTTCTTATTTGTTAGGATTTTTTTGAGAAACTTGGCATACCTGGGCATTTGAGTGATAGCATCTACAAAAGGATTATTAATATGTAAATTTTTTAATATTTTGAAAAAGTTAGAAAATTTCTTATCTGAATGCTGTATTTATCTCCTTAAGAATGGTAGTGGTGGCACGTAGGGCTTCACATTTGGATCGACAAACTGTATACCTGGAGACCATCCATCTACTGGTTGTTTTGGTGACTGACAAATTTTAGTTGATGGTTCCTTATTTGTAGTTGGCTCTTCAGTCTCTTTCTTCTGATGTGGTTTCTCTAGCTTTGTACCACTTCTTAGGGTGATAGCATTGACTTGCTCCCTTAGATTGGTCTCCGTGTTGCTGGAAAAGGATCCCTGAGGTCTCTCGAAGATTATTTTAGCCATTTGACCTATTTGCATCTCCAAGTTTCGAATCATTGTTGCTTGGTCCTGTCTAAGTTTGGCTTCTAAATTTTTTATAGTTGCTTCTTGGTTTTGTATAAATTTGACCATCAGTTCTTCCATGTTGGACTTCTTTTCAGGTACTTGGAACCCCGAGGGTGGCTGTTGTGCTGCATTTTGATTGCTCCATGAGAAATTTGGGTGCTGCCTCCATCCTTGATTATATGTGTTGGAGTAGGAATGATTTTGTTGTGGCCTAAAAAAATTACCAACATAATTAGCTGTATCAGTTGCTTTAGCAAAAGGATTATCTGTCTGGAAATTGCTCGTATCGTGTCCTCCTCCACAAAGGTCACAGGTGATGCTCTGAACATGCATAGCTGTTCCCTTCAAATTATTGACTTTGGCTCTAAGGGCTGCAATTTTAGCTAGTAAGGTTGGCACGCAATCTACTCCCTATACAGCTGCTGGTCTTTTTGTCATCATGCATTCTGTCTACCACTGATAGCTATTTGATGACATCTCATCGATCAGATCGAAGGCTTCTTCCTCCATTTTTCGATTAATGGTTCCTCCTGCTGTTGCATCAATCATAGAACGATTAGTAGGAGATAAACCATTATAGAAAGTTTGTACCTAAAGCCATACGGGTAGTTGATGATGTGGACATCTCCTCAGCAATTCTTTGAAATGCTCCCAAGCCTCATATAGTGTTTCCATGTCCATCTGCATAAAAGAAGTGATATCATTGTGCATCTTGGTAGTCTTGGAAGGTGGAAAGTATTTGGTAAAGAATTTTTAGGCTAGAACATCCCAAGTTATGATAGAACCTGTAGGAAGAGAATGAAGCCAACTTTTAGCTTTATCCCGTAAAGAGAAAGAAAATAACCTTAATATAATGGCATCATCCGACACCCCATTAATTTTAAAAGTATCACAAAGTTCAAGAAAGTTAGAAATATAGGCATTCGGATCATCATGCACGTGTCCACTGAATTGGATAATTGATTGAATCATCTGGATCATCATCGATTTTATTTCAAAGTTGTTTGCTCGCACAGGCAGTCTCCTGATGCTCGAAGCTGCATCAGCTACAGATGGTGTGATGTAATCATTTAATGGATGATGTACTGATCGAATAGCTTTATGCTGTCCCTCGATCGCCATATCCAATCCTAGATTGATGTCGTTAGGATCTTCAGCTACCATGTTTCTTTCTTATTATAGTCTTCTGATGGTCCTTTTAATTTCTAGATCTAAAGGTAGTAAGTTACTATGTCCAGTACATATCATGCATTGAACCAAATTTTTTTTTTAAAAAAAATGAAGTGAGAACAAAAATTAAAAATAAAATTTTAAAGTAAAGCTAGGATCAAAATTTTAATATTGTTTTAGACACAATCCCTGGCAACGGTGCCAAAAACTTGATGCATGCTAATCTATAGCTATGGCAAGTGCACCAGTCGATCAAGTAATAAAGTAAATGAGTAGAGTATCATCCCTAGAGGATTGAAAAATAAGTACTAAAAAGCTCTTTCCTATGCTTTATTTAGAAGATCGATTTATGAGAATAAGAAATTAAAGAACAAAATAAAAAATTAATTAAAAATTTTAAGAAAATAGAGAGAGTGTAATTATTAGGATTTTAAACTTAAGAGCAATGGATTACTAAGGCAATCGATTCACCAACTTAGTCAATACAATATTCAGATTATTAGATTAATTTTATTTTATGTGACAGTGGAGTCTCCTAATTTATTCACTATCCTTTGGTCCAGGCATAGCAAAACTATCAATATTTATTAATTATCCTTTTGTCTAGATATAATTTAAATAAATATTAATACAATAAGTTTTGTGAAATCCTCTAATTAAAATACGCTACGTCCAAAGCACACTAAAATTCCTGCATGCATATGAATTTTAATTTAATTCATAATATAAGGTATATAATCAAGAAACAATAACATAGATGTACTTGGTCCGTAACATCTATATTCATCAGATCGATTAGAAGATGGTCAGTAATCTAAAAGCATTAAGATCAAATTTATATACTCCTCATGAAAAAAATTTAAAATTAAAAATAAATCATACTGAATATTGCATCAAAAGAGTAGCTACACCTTAGCCTTAGTAAAAAAAAATTTAGTTCATGATAACAAGTTCAAAAATAGCAAATAAAATAAAAAGCATAAAGAAATTAGACTATTTGATTACTGAAATTGATTGTCCGTTGCTCTTGGTGTGGAAAACTTGGTGAAGAAGAAGAGAAGCTCCTTGATCAATGTCTTGATTGTTGGAAGAAGAAAAGAATATAAAAATTAAAAGTCCTTCCTTTTGTTTCTCTTAAAAATTTCTCCTCTTTCTGCCTCTCTCTTCTCTCTCTCTCTTCTTTTTTTTTCACTGTCTCCCTTCTTTTTCTTCTTCCTATGGCAACAGCAGGTAGCCCTCTTTTTTATAGGCTAAGAGGTGGATTTTCGAAAGAAGTCCTAACTAAAGTAGGTCTAAAACTCTTAACATAAGTCAAATTAAAATCCTGAATGATTCTAGCCTTCAAATCAGCATCTAATGGATCAAAAATTGCTTAAAAACCCTTTAAAATATCCCAGATCAAGTAAAAATTCATGGCAGCCATCAGATCAATCTTTGGATTGAATCTAGACCATCAGATCATGCACAAAGAAGCCTCTGATTCTTAGTTATAAGTCGGGATGAATCTCAACCATTGGATCTCAGTCGAAAACTATGGATGCCATTCATCAGCACACAACTGTCAACCGTTCGATGAAATCCCAATGAAAGACGTCCGTCGGATCAGGTAGAATTCCAAAATTATCCTTTGTAGACCATGCATGAGCCCGGTGTTGCATGGACCACCGCTTTCTTCAGCCAATTGGAGCGTGCTTCTCCATGTGAAATCTCCAAAATGTCCTTCAAATGGTCCATCGTGTGCCATGAAAAATACTGACGTCAGCTTGGCGTCAACGTTGCGTTAGTGAACGATTTGCTAGGTGCGGTCGGACCGAGCAGTCTGCTGAGTCGGTTTGAATCAGACCGGCATTTTTTTTTTTTTAATAATTTCCTTTGAAATTCATTTTCAGGCTCATTTGGAGTTTATTTTGCTTGAAATTTATTTCATCTAAACCAAAAAAATAAGATCCTCATATTGGTAGCCTTCTTTCCTACATAAGATTAACAAAAATACTAATTTTTTAAAAAAATAGATTAATTTATTTTATAATTTAATACTTTTTATTAGTATATCTTTACCACTTATCAACCGCTATCGTAGCCCAAAAAATCACTGCCATAAGCTATGGAAGCGATTCTCTAACTACTGCTACTGCAGCCATCGCCGTAGCTCTATGGCAACGGTTATTGCAACGATTGTTTGAACCGCTACCATAGATATTCTATTATCGTGATTTATAAACCACTGTAATAAATCAACCTATAGTAGCGATTATGTAACCGCTACCATAGGTTATCTATGGTAGCGATTACATAACCGCTGCTATAGGTAATCTATAGCAATGATTTCTTAACCACTATCATAGGTCTAATGTAGCGGTTGGCACCGTTTGCACTAGGAACCTATGGCAGCGGTTGGCACGGATATGGCAGCGATTATAAAATTACTACCATAGATCTTGAATAATTAAAAAAATTAAAATTTTTATTTTTTTATATATTTTACCTGATAAATATAGATATATAACATAAGAAAATATAATAAATACAAAAATTATTCTAAAATGCTAAAATTTTATTATCAAATAAAATTTATTATAATATTTTTAAAAAAAATACATCAAAAGTTCTCTAAATCTACATCATCATCATTATCACCAGGAGCCGGAGCTGGAGTTGGAGCTGGTGCCAAAGCTAGAGTAGAAGCTGAAATGCGAGCCAACATATTCTCGAAGCCCATGACTCTAAAATGTGCACAGAGCGTCGACATCATATCTCTCATGATATCCTCCAGATGAGATGCGCGCTCCTCAGCCCGATCTGCCTGCATCGCAGCATGATCTTTCCATGCCAATGCCTCCTCAAGCTTCTTCCGACTGACGATATCAAAAGTCTATGAGGAGATGCTCGCCACAGACCAGTAGCTCATCGGCATATGTCTGGGCCTGCATCGGATCCTCCCAGAGTGCTTAGGCTCCAAGACTTAAGACAGATGGTCATGGGACTTAGAGGTATCCGGGCCCTCGCTCGTGAGCACATCTAATTGATCTTGTAATTATAAATTAAAATAAAATTTTATAAAAAATACTATAATATGAATCATATATACTAATATATTTAATATTTACAAAAATATGCCCAATCATGGCGTTCATCGGCCTGCCCATCTTGTCCGTGCGGTTGGATCGAAAGATCTCGCTACGGCTGGGCATTACTCCATCTCTCATTAGCTATAATAAAGAATAAATTTATTAAAAAGATGATAAAAAATATGAATTTAATTTATCTATTAAGATTTAGAATTAATTACCTCTCTATGCACATGACTGGCCATAGACTCGCGGTCTAGAGTGTGCGTATACTCCTAAGCTGCACGATTATTCCAGTTCTGATAGAAGATAGCCTAACAAGTATTCAAATAAATAATAAATATTTAAAAAATATTTAAATAAAATTTTAAGCATATTGAAAAATTCAATAGTTAGGAATTTTACCTTAAACTTCTGGCTCCTCCAGTGTCTAACCATCCTCTCCCACTGGCTCGGAGAATAGTCCTATATCCAAGAAACAAGCTCCTCTGGAGTGTCTCGTCGGTGCTCGAGCCATCCTCTATGGAGTTTGATCTTGTAACCTCGATACAACTCTCCGATCTTCCTCAGTCGGGCATCTCGAGCCCTCTCATAATCGAAAAAATTATACCTCCTTTGTACAAAGTTATCAAAAATTAATTACAAAATTATTCTAATCAAACATATATAGTGTAAACATATAAAATGCATAAATATAACTAAGATGAGCGTACTTACCTATATCTCTGATGCGTGCTAATTTATAGCTATGGCAAGTGCACCAGTCGATCAAGTAATAAAGTGAATGAGTAGAGTATCGTCCCTAAAGGATTGGAAAACAAGTACTGAAAAGCTCTTTCCTATGCTTTATTTAGAAGACCAATTTATGAGAATAAGAAATTAAAGAATAAAACAAAATAAATAATTAATTAATTTTTTTAAAAAAAAATAAAGAGTGTAAATTATTAGGGTTTTAAATTCAAGAGCAATGGATTACTAAGGCAATCGGTTCACCAACTCAGTCAATATAATATTCAGATTTTTAGATTAATTTTATTTCATGTGACGGTGGAGTCTCCTAATTTATTCACTATCCTTTGGTCCAGGCATAGCAAAACTATTAATATTTATTAATTATCCCTTTGGTCCAGGTGTAATTTAAATAAATATTAATGCATTAGGTTTTGTGAAACCCTCTAATTAAAATACGCTGCGTCCAAAGCGCACTAAAATTCCTACATGCATATGAATTCTAATTTGATTCATAATACAAGGTATATAATCAAGAAGCATTAACATAGATGTACTTGGTCCGTAACATCTATGTTCATCAGATCAATTAGAAGATGGCCAGTAATCTAAAAGCATTAAGATCAGATTTATATACTCCTCATGAATAAAATTTAAAAATAAATCATACTGAATATTGCATCAAAAGAGTGGCTACACCTTAGCCTTAGTAAAAGAAAATTTAGTTCATGATAACAAGTTCAAAAATAGCAAATAAAATAAAAAGCATAGAGAAATTAGACTGTTTGATTGCTGAAATTGATTGTCTGCTGCTCTTGATGTGGAGAACTTGGCGAAGAAGAAGAGGCTCCTTGATCGATGTCTTGATCGTCGAAGAAAAATCAAAAATTCTTTTTGATTTTCTCACAAATCACTTTTTTTTATCTCTCTCCTCTTTCTTTCTCTCTCTCTTTTTCTCCCTCTCTCTCTTTCTCCCCGTCTCTCTCTTTGTCTCTCTCTGATTTTTCTTTCTCCAATTTTTTTTTTTTCTCACGACAATAGTAGAGCTTTTATAGATTAAGAGTTTTATTTCTTCCAAAATCCATCAAAAATTAGGTTTTAGACTCCCAAAATAACTCAAATTAGGATCTGGGTAATTTTGCCCGTTAGATCTTGATCAAACGATCCAAAAATCACTCAAAAACCTCTTAAAATAACCCAAATCAAGTCGGATTTAATGCCGACCGTTGGATCGATAGTTGAAATGAATCTGGGCCATCCGATCGCGTTGAAAGAAGCCTTCTGATCTTTAATTTACCGTCGAGATGAATCTCAACCGTTGGATCTCGATCGAGAGCTGCGGATGTCGTCCATCAGCACCTTCTTTTCGACTGTCCGATCGAATTTCAGTGAATATCGTCCATTGGATCAGCCAAAATTCCCAAATTGCCCTCCGTGGACCATGCGCGAGCCTGATGTTGCCTGGACCGCCGCATTCTTCAGCCAATCAGAGCGCGCCTTTTGCTGTGAAATTCTCGAAATACCCTTCAGGTGGTCCACTGTGCACCACGAAAAATGCTGACGTCAGCGTTGCATCGGCGGTATTTTTTTTTTAAAAAAAATTTAATTCTAGGCTCGTTTGAAGTCCGTTTTGCTTGAAATTTTTTTCATCTGAACCAGAAAAATAAGATCTTCACATTGATGGCCTTCTTTCCTACATAAGATTAATAAAAATATCAATTTCTAATAAAATAGATTAATTTATTTTATAATTTAATATTTTTAATAGTATATTTTTACCACTTATCAATCTCCTCCCATACCTGATCTCTAATGGCAACATCCATCAAACATCAATCTCTAGGCTCTACAAGAATGATGTCCGACCGCCTCACAAGCACTTCAAAAAAGGAATGCAACTTCCGCACGGTCTCCTCTACCGAGCTCCCCTCCATATCATAATAGACCATCACCTGATGCTAGTGGTTCCACATGTATGCCATACATAGCACAACCGCCGACATGGAACAACCTAAGGCTACCACCACAGTACGATCCAAAAACTACGGCATACAGATAATTATAATATTTATAATAAATATTTATAATATTTATTATAAGTATTCTATAAATTATTATAAAAAATATATGATTAATATAAATAATACTATAAAATAAAAAAAAAATCATTACCTACGGCTATAGAGAGCGGGTTGCACCGAAAGCTCTGAGAGTCGCCGACAACGATGCTAGAAGAGGATGATGGTAGTAGAGGTAACCTATGAAATAAAAGTAAGATAGTGAGATAGAGAAGAGAGAGAAAGAGGAAAGAGAAGAGAAAGTAAGAGGTGGACCGGGGATGGGGGGCCAGGGGAGGGGGCACAATGATGAGGAGGCCCGGGAGGCCATAGTAACAAAAGGATCGGTGACCGGGAGGGGAGTATGGGGTAGGGGGGTCGCGGGTCGGTGGTGGCGGGGAGGGCGGTCGGGATGGGGCAGGGGTGGGGGGTGGCAGGGAGGAGCGATCGGGGATGGGGGGGAAGGAGGGGCGGCCGAGGGGAGGGTGGGGGGGGGGGGCTGGGTGTGGGGTGTGGTCGGAGGGCGGTCGGAGATAGAGGGGCTGGTGGTGGCAGGGGTGGGGAGGGGCGGTCGGGGATGGAGAAAAGGAGGGCTAGCAGGAGGGGTGGTGGGGGTGGGGGTCGGGTGGGGTAGCGGATGGCGGAGAGGAGGCAGTCGGGGATGGGGGAAGGAGGGTGGCGGAGAGGAGCAGGGGTGGCGGGTGGTGGGTGCGGAGAGGGGCGGTCAGGGATGAGTGGCGAAGGGGAGGGGGAAGGAGGGGCGGCACTGACTGCGGGGAAAAGAGCCTCACCGATGATGGAGAGGAGGGGGAGAGAGAGAAAGAGAGATCGAGCATGCATGGAAGGAAAGCAGAAAAAATTTAGAAATTTTTAACCTAATCTACGGTAGCGATTATCAAACTGCTATGCCATAGATCTATGGCAGTAGCAGTTATCCAAAACCGCTGTCATAGATCTACGGTAGCGGTTCTATAACCACTACTGTAGATCTATATCAGCGATTTTTGATTACCGCTGCCGTAGGTTGGAAATAATTTTTTTTATTTTTTTAAAATATTATATAATTTTAAAATTTAATGTCCATCTTCATCATTTCATTATCTAAATAAATTATCATTAGAGTGTCATCACAAAAGGATCGCCTCGATTCCGATGGCCCTAGCTTCATCGATTAGAAAAATTTGATTTCGATGATCAACGAACGATGATGTGATGATTTGATAGATGGAGACCTTCGATGGATCTAAAAACTCTAAAATGATGATCTCGATGATATTTGTAGCATACTATCAAAATTTGACTTCAATCAGATATCATTATCATGGTCAATTTAGTATGGAATGATTTCGACCGTTAAATTAGAAATATGCGATCAAAGGATTAAACGGCATCCGATTATGAGATAATTTTTTAGTTAAATGATCTTTGTTATAATTTTAAATATTTTATACGATGATGATAGAAAAATTTAAATTATTTTCGTATAAACTGTTCATGTTAAGCAGATATTGCAAAAGCACGAGCATAACAACCGGTGAAGTTTTAGAATGGTTATTAAGGAGACATATAGTTTTAGATCATTCTTCATCTCACGAGTTGAATTTTATAATCACCATCATAAAAAATAATTAAAGTAGTAGCCAAGATTATTTATAAAAAAAATTATCTCATAATCGAACATCGTTTGGTCCTTTGATCACTCGTTTATCATTTAACGGTCGAAACTAATCTATACTAAATTGACCTAAGATAATGATATCCGATTGAAGTAAAACTTTGATAGTACGCTACAAACATCACCGAAGATCATCGTTGCAGATTTTTGGATCCATCGGAGGTCTCCATCTATCAGATCATTGCATCATCATTCATGATCATCGAAATCAAATTTTTCTAATCGATGAAGCTAGGGCCATCGGATCGAGGCGACCTTTTACAATGACACTCTAATGATAATTATTTAGATAATGAATGATGAAGATGGACATTAAATTTTAAAATTATATAATATTTAAAAAATATATATATGACAGCGGTTATAATTAATCGCTGCCATAAATAAGCTTATAGCAGCAGTTCCTACTAACCACTGCTATAGGTTCGACTTATGGCAGTAGTTTCACTAACCATTGCTATAGGTCCAATCTATAGTAGTGGTTATAATGAACCGCTGCTATAGATCGATCTATGATAGTGATTTTTTATAACCGCTGCTATAGGTCCGACCTATGGTAGCGGTTTTCATTAACCATTATAATAGATCGGACCTATAGCAGTGGTTACAGAAATTATTGCCATAGATCCGATCTATAGCAGCGGTTAATAAAAATTGCTATCATAGGATCTATGACAGTGGTTTCAAAAATTGTTGTCATAGTATGCGCTGCCATAGACCCTTTTTGTAGTAGTGATAAGTTGGTAGGATCCATCTTGGATAGCTGATACCAAAAGTTGAAGATAGTCTTGGAGCATGAACGAATCCTATATGTGTTGACAAATCCTGCACCTGAGGAGCCAGCTGCCAATGCATGTGCAATAGTTAAAGACATTTATCAAAAGTGGCTCAGTGATCGGACCATGGTGTGTTGCATTATGCTGGCTGCCATGAGGGACAAGTTTAGTCACAGATTTGAGACGACTCAGCCAAAGAACATGCTTCAAGTATTGGAGGATTTCTTTGGCACACCCGATGATGTGGAGAGGCACAAGACTAGTTGTGCCATCTTCAACGCCAGGATGTGGGATGGAGCTTCTATCATTAATCATATACTATACATGATCGAAGTGATAGAGCGACTGAGCAAGCTCGGCTTTTTCTTGCATAAACAACTTGGAAAAGATGCAATATTGAACTCTCTATCCAAGTCTTTTCTCCCATTTCTCACTCATTTCAAAATGACAAAGCCTGAGGTAGATTACCATGGGTTACTTGGATTGCTTCAAAACTTTGAGAAGGATCACCAACTCCATAAGGAGTTCGTGAACTTAGTGGGAGGTTCGTCTTCTAGTTCTCGATCCTTTAGAAAAGAAAAGAAGAATAAGAAGAAAAAAGCAAAGAAGGTGCAAGTTCAGGCTGGGACATCTGTGCAAGATCAGACCAAGAAAATCATGCCTAATAAGAGTCAAGTTGAATTCTTCTTTTGCAAGAGCGAGGGCACTAGAAGAGAAACTATTCTCGGTACATTGCCTTCCTGGACTTGAACAGGCAAAAAAAGAAGCAAGCTATTGCTGGGTAAGATATTTATATGATAACTCCTTATAATTTTTCTATTTATGATTATACTGATTGGATATTGGATACCGATAGCCCTTACCATATTTATAATTTATTGCAGGGATTGCAAGTCAGTCGGAGATTCGAGTAAGGCAAAAGATTCTCAAACATTAGAGATGGAAGACCGGTTCTAGTTCTAGCTTTAGAAATACTGAAACTTATATTTGAGTCCCATGCTGTTGTTCTTAGTGATTATTATTTCTGTTCTAGTTTCTTTTTAAATATTATTCTTGTAGGCTTTCTGACCAAAAATGATTATAAAATTTTAATAAAGAAATAAGTTTGTAATATCATTATGCATAGTATTACTGTTTTTTATGGATATTTGAATAATGATGTGTATATGCTATCACAACCTATTAACATAGTCTATTCAACTGGCAAGCATCCTAAATTAGATAGTATATCAGATATCTACTCATGACATTGTAAGCTAGGTCATATAAATAAGAACAGGATAAACATGTTGATTCAAAAGAAAATCCTCGAAGTCAATGATTGTGAATCACTTCCAACCTATGAATCCTATTTTCTTGGTAAAATGATCAAGCCATCTTTTACTGAAAAAGATGAGAGAGCCACTGAGCTCTTAGGTCTAGTACATACTGATGTATGTACACCAATAAGCACAGGAGCCAGAGGTGGATATTTTTACTTCATCACTTACACAGATGATCTATCTAAATATGGATATGTCTATCTAATGAAATACAAGTTGGATTCATTTGAAATGTTCAAATGATTCTGGAGTGAAGTAAAAAAATAAACTGAGAAGAGTATTAAAATTCTTCGATCTGACCAAGAAAGAAAATACCTTTTCGATGAGTTTCTCACATATCTAAGAGAGAATGAGATTCTCTCCCAATGAACTTCTCCAGGAACATCATAGCATAATGATGTGTCAGAAAGAAGGAATCAAACTCTATTAGATATGGTCCGATCCATGATGGATTTTGTCACCTTGTCGATATCCATCTGGGGATATGCACTTGAATCGACTTGTTATCCGTTAAATAGGATTTCAAGTAAGTCTATAATTAAGACTCCTTATGAGATATGGACAGGACGTAAGCCAATACTTTCATACCTTAGGGTTTGGGGATGCCCAGCTTATGTCAAACGGTTAGTTACAGATAAACTTGAACCTAGGTCTGATAAGTACACATTTATAGGATACCCAAAAGAGATCAAAGGATACTATTTCTACCATGCTGATGAATAAAAGATGTTCATCAGCCTTAAGGCAACCTTTTTGAAAAAGAAATTTCTTGATGAAGGAACTGTTGCCTCTAAAGTTAAACTTGATGAAGTTCAACATGTAGAAAAATCATCGACACTTATAGCTAAAACTGAGTCAGATTTGATTATATCAGATTTGGAGCCTAGTGTACCTACACTATTAAGACAATCCGATAGAGTACTGCATCATCTAGATAGATACTATAGTTTCTTAGTCCAAGATGGTGATTCCATCAAACTCGATGAAAACAATAAGGATCCGATCACTTATATGAATGCTATGCAGAGATCTGATTCTGAGAAATGGCCTGAGGCCATGAAATCTGAAATGAAGTCAATGAAGGTTAACGATGTGTGGACATTAGTTGACCCACTTGAAGGGATTAAACCAATTAGGTGTAAATAAATCTTTAAAAGAAAAAGAGGTGCAGATGAAAAGATGAAGATCTATAAAGCCCGTCTGGTTGCCAAAAAATATTGTCAACATTATGGTATTGACTATGATGAGATGTTCTCTCCTATAGTAATGCTCAAATCCATTCAGATAATGCTTGTGATAGCTGCCCATCTAGACTACGAGATCTGATAGATGGATATGAAGATAGCTTTTCTAAATGGAGAGCTAATTGAAGAGGTGTATACGATACAACCTGAGAGGTTCACATCCACAGATGAGTCTAAGGTGTGCAAGCTTTAGAGATCCATTTATGGACTAAGGCAGACATCTTGAAGTTGGAACATGCATCTTGATAAGATGATCAAAACATATGGCTTCATTAAGAACGAAGAAGTGTCCTGCATTTATAAGTGGGCAAATGGTCTAGCAGTGGTATTTCTTATCTTGTATGTGGATGACATTTTCTTAATCAAAAATAACATTCCTGCACTATAGGAAATAAAAGTCTGATTATCATCATAGTTTTCCATGGACTTGGGTGAAGCATCCTACATCCTAGAGATGAAGATCTATAGGGATAGATCTAAAAGAATACTTGGGTTATCCCAATCTACGTATATAGATACCATGCAGAAGAGGTTCAGCATGGAGAATTCCAAAAAGGACTATCTTTTGATAGGCCACAAAATTTTTCTCTCCAAGAAGGATTGTCTGACAACTTCTGAAGAGAGAGAGCGTATGAGTAGAGTCCCATATGCTTTGATAGTAAAATTTATTATGTATGTCATGATATGTACGAGACCAGACATGGCGTACTCACTAGAAGTAGTGAGTAGATACCGGTCTGATCCTGGAGAAAATCACTAAAAAGTGGTTAAAGCCATGCTTAAGTATTTGAGAAATACTAAGGACCAATGGTTGGTATATGGTGAGTCAGATCTAAAACTTGTGGGATTTATAGACTCCAGCTTTCAACCTAATCATGATGACAGAAGAAGCATGTCGGGATATATCTTTACTCTGAATGATAGAGTCATCTGCTAGAAGAGTTCAAAGCAACATACTATGGCAGACTCTATTTGCGAAGTAGAGTACATCACTGCATCTGATGCCACGAAGGAATTTATGTAGCTGAGAAAGTTTATCACCGAGCTCAGAGTAGCATCCTTTCTAGATGGTCCGATCCTGCTCTACTATGACAGCACTGGTGCCATAGCTCAGATGAAGAAACCAAAGGCACACCAGTGGATGAAGCACATCCTGCATCACTTTCACTTGATCCAAAAGATCATGGATCGAGATGACGTCGACCTTCCAAAGATCGACAGAAAGGAGAACCTAGCCGATCCCTTCACTAAAGCCCTGGTGATAAAGACATTTGACAACCATAAGTTGAAGATGGGTATTAAATACTATGTCATGTGGCTTTAGAACAAGTGAAAGTTGTTGAAAAATGTATTTCAAAACCAATCATCAACCTATTGACTGTTATGCTACATTGCATCTATAATTGATTAATTAATAAACAAAATATATTTTTGATATTTTTTATCATAAAGTATTCATCTTCTAACGAACTCCATTATTATGATGAAGTTCTTAGGACTATTTAGCTTCGATGAAGAGAGAATTTATCAATTAGTTCTTAAAACTATTCACAACCAAATGATAGACTGTTAATTAGGACAACAGCATCTATCGAGCATAGATCACTATATGTCATATGGGTTGGTTATTCTCTTAATCAAGGAGTGTAGAATACTGGTATGGCATATAGGTAAGATGTATGGATACATCATCATTGAACATGACCAACTTCAGAGCATTCTACTATCAAGAATGTCTCTAATGGGATATAGGTATAAGTATCCCTTGGATCTAAGATTACCTCAGTGACTTGCAACCAACTCACTATGCTTTGGTATCAAACTAACTAAATTTTTAATTCAGTAATGGAAGCCTTCTGGGCATAGTCAAGTACTTACGAAGTTGGTGTAAGATCAAGATGGAATTGACCACTCTAAGAGTTGGAGAAGAATATATCATTGTATTTCAATATAGCAAAACCATGGCTAGGATAATCTATCAGATGGATTTGATATTTTAAAATATAATATGGATAATCTGATCATAGTTGACATTTGAACTCTAAGGTATCCTACAAGCATTTTTATCAAGGAGATGAATTATATGGAAACTATATCCATATGGATTCTAAAGATATTATTCTATACATTCGACCTATCCGATCGTCGGATATCATTGCTAGATGGTTACTTTGATTGATATAAAAATTTATTTCTATACTACTGGCTTAGGTTCGGACATATGAGGTCATAAATATTAGAGCTCATGATATGATCGGATAGTTGATCAATGATTAAGAATCGTTCTAGGGTTAAATGATCAATACGATTGATGTTTAACCTAGTGCATGTATTGCAAGAGGATTGATTAGCAATTAGATTGCTAATTGGCTTAATTTGATTAAGCTAGAGGATTAAGATTAAGTTTAATTAAATATAATTTAATTATATTTAGTTTGGACTTGATTGGATTAAGTCCAATTGGCTTATTAGATAAGTCAAGTGCAAGAAAGAACTAATCCTAGTTCAACTAGGACTTGGGTCAACCCAATATCCTAATTTGATTAGAAAATTAAATTAGAATTAAATTTAATTTAATCTAATTTAATTAAACTTTTAATTGGATTAGGGCCTAATTTAATTTGGTTGATTTGGTTTTGATTTAATTTGGTTTAAGAAACCACTTTGACCAAGTCATAGATGGAATCTTAGTAAGACTAAGATTCCACCTTGCGCCACCTTGGCCCCCACGCCCTTCTTTTTCTCTTTTTTTATGCATTAAAACTTTTCTCCTAGGTCTTCTCATGCACACCCCCTTCTCCTCTCTTTTTCATATGGAAATTTGATGGTGGACTAAGTCAAAGATGGTAGTTTGTTTTTCTTTTGGATTGTATGAGATAGAATTCTAACAAACAAAAACTCCTCCCATATGGTACCTCACACTTCCTATTTTCCCTTGATATTTTTGATGGAGAAAGCCCATTTTTGTGTGAAAAAATATGGTAGTCCTTGCCTAAAATTTTGGAGAGGGCACCCAAGAGTTGGGCGCCCCTTGACTTGGCCAAATTTGACATTCCTTGTCTAGTTTTTGACCTAAACAAGGACTCCTCTTTTTCTTTATATTTAGGATAAATTTTGGGCTAGTTTTTTGTAAGGTTATAGACCATTAAGAGAGATTTGGAGTGTGTAAAAATTAGGAGAGAGAGTCCTTGGGCGTTAGGGTTTCATTGACACAAAAGTAGGTGTCTAGGTGAGAGCAAAGAGAAGAAGAAGAGAGTCTTCTTCTAGGGTTACTATGTTCACCTCTTTCCTTCCTCCTTTTTTGAGTTTTCTAAGAGTCTCTTGTCGAGAAATATGCAGGGTTTCATACATAAATTTTAAAACTTTTTCAAAATTAAAGCAACAGAAGACAAAGATTAAATAGTTTAATCTATAATATGCATGTAATCAGATTACAAAATCCTACATCAAGGATCTATAACATGTCATGATGTAAATATAAATTTAAAAATAAATTAATCATAATTAGTATTGATCAAATTAATATCTAGATCTAGAATAATTCTAAATCAAATCTTAAATCACATCTAGGTCACCAAGAGATTAGATCTCTTACCTTTGCACGGGTCGAGAACTCTATAGTTGATTTTTGTTGTTGTCTTTGGAGCCGCACATGCATCCGACTTCTATAGGTGATCCACATGAGCCTCTAACATAGATCGAAGGTTCGTCAAACGAAGATCAGTTTGAAGTACTAGCTTCTTGCGGATCCTTCCTGATGGTCAATCAAGAATATATTCTCTGAATCTCTTGGACACTCCAAGAGATGAAGAATATGAGGAGGAATAAGAGAGAAGTCCAACCCTTGGATCTCTCATAAATCAAAAAATAAAAATAAAGATAAATAAATCCTAAGAGAAGATAAGTCTTCTCCTTCAGGACATCAATGATTGATGTCCTGAAAATATCTCTATGTTAGGATAAGAGGAGACCTTCTTCCCTAAAATTTTTTCTTTATTTTCAGATCTAACATCTCTAATTTTTACTCAAAAAAATTTTCATAAAAATAAGGAGAAGAAAGATTCTCCAAGAAATCCTAAGAGAAGACCTTTCTTCTCTTCTCATTCTCTCATTAGGACATGATCAGATCATGTCCAAAGATAATCACTATGCTTCAACACCATGAAGCACGAATTCCTATGCCATCTTACTTTCTCTCTCTCAAATCTTTATCATATAAAAATCATATAAGAAATATGAAGAGAAAAATATAAAAGAAAATTACAAGAGAAGACAATCTTCTCTTACCTTGTCTTCATCGAGACATCAACGTTTGATGTCCAAAAGAAGGGATCTACTCCAAGAGACTTGGCACCTCAAAACCTCCACGCCCCTCCTCACTTTTCTCTAGTTTTTGCCATGGAAAATTCTTGAGATTCTATATGCCAAAGCTCCACAAAAAGTGGCACCTCCTTATATATCTTTAACTAGGTCAAGACCTAGTCAAATAAGGCAACTAGTAAGGAGTTTGGGGGGGCGTCCAACTCTTGGATGCCTCCCCAATAATTTTGGATGTGAGAACCAAATATTCCATGCACACAAGGGAGAAAAAGAGGGCGGACAAAAATTATGCCATGGAAAAAGTGGGCGCACAAGAGGGGGAAGAGTTTAGGTCAAAGGGGGCTCTTCCAAGTAGGAAACAAATCCTAACTTCCTTCTAGTTTTGATCAAATCATAACAAACTCCAAAATAACCAGATATATAGGGCATGGAAGGCCTCTTAGGCATGGAAATTCTCACATAAAAATTAGAAATATAATTATGGTGCATGAGCTTTCTTAGGCATAAGAGAAAGAGAGAGAGTCTCGGTCCAACTAGGACTCTTCTTATTTGACTAAGTCAAAATAGGTTTAGATCCAATTTAAATCATATTTAAAATAGATTAAATATGACCCAATTAAGGATGATCCTAGTCCAACTAGAAGTCTAATTAAATTAGATTAAATTAAGATTTAAATTTGATTTAAATCCTAAATCAATTAGGTGCACCAAAGTCCTAGTCAAACAAGAAATTATACTTTCTTGCAATTGGCTTATCCAATAAACCAACTAGACTTAATCTAATTAAGTCTAAACTAATTCTAATTGAATCTAATTTAATTAGACTTAATTTTAGTCTGATTGCTCAATCAAATTAAGCTAATTAGCAATCTAATTGCTAATCGATCCTCCTGTAATACTTGCATTAGGTCAAACACCAATCGTATTGATGGATTGACCTTAGAACGATTCTCAATCATCGATTAACCATCTGATCAGATTACAAGCTCTAATATATGTGACCACATAGGTTCGAACCTAAGTTCGTAGCATAAGAATCAATTCATGTACCAATTAAAGTTACCATTTAGCAATGGTTTTCGATGTTCGGATATGTCGAATGTATGTAAAGCAATATTCTTATAACCTTGACCCATGGTTACCATATAATTTATTTCTATGATTAATAATGTTCAATATGACTTCAAGTACACTGTCAAATACTCATACAAGTCATCTCTATTATGTTTCAATATTTTGCAAATCCCATGACACCTCATGAGGATTACCCAAGCCTAGGTTTTGCTAAATTGAAACATAGCAAGTCATTCTCTTTTTAAAATTAATCAGGAGTGATCAATCCTATCTTGACTCTCACACTAACTTCATAAGTACTTGACTATACCTAAAAACCTTCCAAACCTATATTTTAAATACAGACAATCCGGCACCAAAGTATAGTGAGTTGCTTGCAAGTCACCATAATGATCTTAGGTCGGAGAGATACTTCTATCCATTGGCCTTAGCTAGCTACTCTTGATAGTAGAGTGCTACATTAATCATGTTCAATGCAGATGTACTCCTACATCTCACCTAGATGCCATATCAGTATCTTCACACCATTTGGTTATGAGGACAACCAATGCATATGGCATATAATGACCTACACTCGATAAGTTATCGTCCTTGTTAATAACTTATCATTTGGTCATGAATAATTTAAGAACCATCTAATAAATTTTTCTTTATCAACTGATTGTGGTTCTAAGGACTTTATCATAATTTAGGAGTTTATTTAAGGAAGATAAAATTTTTATGATGAATTAGCCAAATAACTATTATTATTAGATAATTCATATACTATTCTCAATCATCTACCACTTAGATGATTGGCTTTAGGATACATTTTTCAATAACTCCCACTTGAACTAAAGCCAATCATAATGATATCAAATATCCTATCTTCCAGTTAAGTTCATAGAACTTCTTAGTTTTGAGGTCTTAGCAAATGGGTCAGTCAACTTCTTTTACATTGATCTTCTAAAGATCAATATCACCCAGATCTAATATCTAAGGTGAAAGCGATGCAGAATATGCTGGTTCTTGGGTTCTTTAGTCTAAGCTGTGGCTCTAGTGCTATGATAGACTAGACCATCGATCGAGGGTGCCACTCCTAACTTGCTAATGAACCTCAGCAACTACATAGCTTACATTGTAGCATCATATGCCACGATGTACTCTACATCACTAACAGAATAGGCTAAAATATACTGCTTGGAATTTTTTCGATAGATTACTCCTATAATTAGGGTATGATCCGATATTCTCTTGTTGTCATCTTATTTTGACTAAAATTAAAATATCCACATGTTTTAAGTTAGTACTTCCATATTTAAGTCACTGAACCTTAGTATTTCTCAAATAATTAAGGATTGTCTATACAATCTTTCAATGGCTCTCACTTGGATCAGACTGATATCTGCTCACTATCTTTAGTGAATGTACTATGTCTGATCTCATACATGGAGAAATAAGATGACAGCTAAATCTTTATTCTTGCAATGCTGGAATGCTATTTTCGATTAAGAAAATTTCATTCTTAAACATCATAAGAAATAATACTATAAAATATTTTGCTCAATTATAAATATAGGGTTTGTCTTTGCTCATAACAAAGATATACGTTCAGAACGTATGTTCGAACTTTGAGATGATACTCAAACGGGCTTTATAGGTCCTTACCTTTCCGTCTGCGCTACTATGATCTTATTAAAAATTTATTCACATCTAATGGATTTTATCCCTTTAGATGAATCAACTAGTGTCCAACACTATTGATTTTCATAGAATTTAATTTGGATCAAGTGGCTCCAAGCTACTTCTCAGAGTCAGGCCACTGTGTTGTGTCCCTATAGGTGATCGAATCCTTGTTGTTCTCATTGAGCTCAACAGGATCACCATCCTAGACCTAGATACTAAAGTATCTATTTGACTAACATGATACTCTACCAGATCTCTTTAAAGGTGATACTTTAATGGGCTCCAAATTTAATCTGATCAAATTCGATTCTATAGGTTTACCAGATAACGTCAGTTCTTTTCTATCAGTCAAACTTTAATAAGTTTAACTTAATAGGCATCAGTTTCTTTTCTAGGAAACTTCTTTCCAAAAGGAATGGCCTATTACTGATGAATATCTTATGTTCTTTAGCATAGTAGAATTAATAATCCTTAAACACTTATTGGACCAGGATCTAAGTTTATCTGTGTGCAAATCTTTGACATAGGCTAATTAACTCCAAAATCGAAGGTGAGAGAGTCTAGGTCTATGCTAGATTCATATCCAATATAGAGTCTATGCAACAAATTCACTTGGTATAAATTTTCAGAGTAAAATAAGTAGTCACAAAAGCACAACCCTAAAACAAACAAACTAGTGAATCCTATCATGGATTGAACCATATCTAACAAAGTTCAATTTCTTCTTTCAGATACACTGTATTCTAAAAAAAATTTCACTAAGAGATAATCTAATTCTCTCCTAGATATGTCACAAACTCACTAGATAAGTATTCACCTCCTTAATCTAATCGAAGAGTTTTAATATCTTTTCAGTTTATTTTTCTATTTCATTATTAAATTATTTGAATATTTCAAATGATTCATCCCAGATGCACCCATTAATCGAGAATGACATCCTCATACTGTAGGAAATAAAAGTCTGGTTATCATCATAATTCTCCATGAAGAACTTGGGTGAAGCATCCTACATCCTAGGGATGAAGATCTATAGAGATAGATTGAAAAGAATGCTTAGGTTATCCCAATCTACATACATAGATACCATGCTGAAGAGGTTCAGCATGAAGAATTTCAAAAAGGGCTATCTTCCAATAGGTCATGAAATTTCTTTCTCTAAGAAGGATTGTCCAACAACTCCTGAAGAGAGAGAGCATATGAGCAGAGTCCCATATGCTTTGACAGTAAAATTTATCATGTACGCCATGACATGTACGAGATCAGACGTAGCATACTCACTAAGAGTAGTGAGTAAATACTAGTCTGAAACTGGAGAAAATCACTGGAAGTGGTTAAAGTCATATTTAAGTATTTGAAAAATACTAAGAACCAATGGTTGGTATATGGTGAGTCAGATCTGAAACTTATGGGATTTATAGACTCTAGCTTTCAACCTAACCATGATGATAGTAGAAGCATGTCGAGATATATCTTTACTCTGAATGATGGAGCCATCTGCTGGAAGAGTTCAAAGCAACATACTATGGTAGACTCTATTTATGAAGCAGAGTACATCACCGCATCAGATGCCATGAAGGAATCTATGTAGCTGAGAAAGTTTATCACTGAGCTTAGAGTAGCATCCTTCTTAGATGGTCCAGTCCTACTCTACTATGATAGTGTTGGTGCCATAGCTCAGGTGAAGGAACCAAAGGCACACCAACGAATAAAGCACATTCTATGCCATTTTCACCTGATCCAGAAGATCATGGATAGAGATAACGTCAATCTTTAGAAGATCGATGGAAAGAAGAACCTAGCCGACCCCTTCACTAAAGCCCTAGTAATAAAGAAGTTCGACAACCACAAGTCGAAGATGGGTATTAGATACTATGACGAGTGACTTTAGGACAAGTGAAAGTTGTTGAAAAATATATCATAAAGCCAACCGTCAGTCTGTTAACGGTTGAGCTACATTGTATCTGTAATTGATTCATTAATAAATAAAATATATTTTTGACATTTTTCATCATAAAGTATTCATCTTCTAACGAACTTCATTATTGCGATGAAATTCTTAGGACTATTTAGCTTCGATAAAAAGAGAATTTATCAATTAGTCCTTAAATCTATTTACGACCAAATGATAGGTTGTTAATTAGAACGACAGTATCTATCGAGCATAGATCGCTGTATGCCATATGGACTGGTTATCCTCTTAAGTAAGAAGTATGGAGATACTGGTATGGCATACAGGTGAGCTGTATGGATACATCATCATTGAACATGATCAACTCCAAAGTATTCTACTATCGAGAATGTCTCTGATAGGATATAGGTATAAGTATCCCTTAGACTTGAGATCGTCTTAGTGACTTGCAAGTAACTCACTATGCTTTGATATCAGACTAACTAAATATTTAATTCAATAACAAAAGACTTCTGGGCATAGTCAAGTACTTGCAAAGTCAGAGTGTAATCAAGATAAAATTGACCACTCCAAGAGTTGGAGAAGAATGTATCACTGTATTTCAATATAGCAAAATCTTAACCAAGATAATCCATCAGATAGATTTGATATTTTAAAATATAATATGGACAACCTGATCAGAGTTGACAGTTGAATTCCGAGGTATCCTATGAGCATTTTGATCAAGGGGATGAATTATATGGAAACTATATTCGCATGGGTTCTAAGGATGTTGTTCTATACATTCGACCTATCCGGCCATCGGATATCATTACTAGATGGTTACTTTGATTTGTATAAAAATCTATACCTATGCTACGAACTTAGATTTGGACCTATGAGGTCACACACATTAGAGCTTACGATTTGATTGGATAGTTGATCAACAATTGAGAATCGTTCTAGGATTAAACAATCAATACGATTGATGTTTAACCTAGTGCAAGCATTGTAGGAGGATCGATTAGCAATTTAATTACTAATTAGCTTAATTTGATTAAGCCAAAGGATTGAGATTAAGTCTAATTAAATATAATTTAATTAGATTTATTTTTGGTTTGATTGGATTAAATCTAATTGGCTTATTGGATAAGCTAAGTGCAAAAAAAAACTAGTCCTAGTTCAACTAGGACTTGAGTCAACATAATTTTTTAATTTGATTAGAAAATTAAATTAGAATTTAATCTAATTTAATTTGGTTGACTTGATTTTGATTTAATTTGATTTGAGAAACCATATTTGACCAAGTCATAGATGGAATCCTAGTGAGACTAGGATTCCACCTTGCACCACCTTAGCCCTCCACGCCCCCATGCCTATTTTTTAGAAATTTTTCATGAAAATTCTCTATCCCCTAATCTTCATGCATGCCTCCTCTCTCCCTCTCTTTCTTATATGATAATTTGGTGATTGACCAAGTCAAAAGGAGAAGTGTGTTTTTGATCTAGGATTCTATGAGATATAATCCTTATAAACCAAAACACCACCTTCTATGGGTGCCATCCCTTTCCTATTTTTTTATTCCTTATTCCATGTGAGAAAAAAGGAATTTTGTACATGTATTCTTGCTGGATTCATCAAAAAAATCAGAGGAGGGGCATCAAGAGTTGGGCACCCCAACCTCTTGCCAAAACTAGTCTTTTCTTGTCTAGTTTTTGACCTAGACAAGGATTCTTCTTTTTCTATAAATTTAGGATGAATTTTGGCCTGATTTTTTTATGAAATATAGACCATTAAGAGATCTTTGAGGTATATAAAAATTAGGGAGAGAGAACCTCTTAGCATGGGGATTCCACAGACACCAAACGAGATTTCTAGGTGAGAGAAAAGAAAAGAAGAAGAGGATCTTCTTCTAGGGCTGTTTTGATTTTCTCTTCTCCTCCTCCTTTTGAGATTTTTTTGAGAGAATCTCCAATCTAAAATCTCTCTTCTAATATTTTGAAGAGTCCAAGTCTTAAAGAAGAAAGCATCAAATCGATCATTGAATAGAGATCAGCATAGTACTAGCATATTATGCTAATTTCCTGCATCAGAATCTCAGATCGTGTTCATGAGCTCGTGTAGATGACTCCTAGAGATCGGACATGTGTGTGGCTCATGACTTCATCCTCAAGCTCAGATCAGCAAGTTAGAATATCTAACTTGCTCAGATATCAGATCTAATCTATTATTCTATAGCTACATTAGATGTAGTATTGTAGCATATTGATGAGATCAACATGTTAATCTTTCCTTTATATTTTTAATTTTTGATTTAATATCATACCTTGATCATATAATAAATGTTAGATCTAGGATATTTTTATATTTATTTAAATAAATATTTAATTTATTTAAGTTTTTCACTGCCTAATCTTGAAAAAGTTTCAAGATCTATCCGTAAAATCCTAAATCTCGTTCCTTCAATTGGTATCAGAGCCAAGGTTCTTATTACATGATTTTCTTGAGCATGTTTAAATTATTTATTAGATTAGATTTAATTTATAATATAATTATTAAATCTAAAATTAAAAATTTAGATCTCATGAACTGCTATAAGGTTGTCCTACTATAAGGTTTATCCCTTACAGTAAAAAGATTATCCTAGTTCGTGATGATCTATTTCTAATCATAAATTTATTAGATTTAATCTAATTTATCTATGATTTAATAGATTTAGAATAGTTTTAGATCTTAAAATAAAGTTTTTAGATTACACGGACTACTATAAGATTGTCCTGCTGTAAGGTTTGCCCCTTATAGTAAAAAGGTTGTCCTAGTACATGCTGATTATAAAATTTTAGATTAGATCTAAAAAATTTTATGATCTTATTAAAAATATTTTAATCTAATTTTAATCATCATAGATATGATAGATTTGATCTAAGTTGATTTATGATTGATTGGTATTGAAACTATTTCGATTATATAAACCTATTTAGATTAGATCTAAAGTAGATTCATGTTTATGTTACTTGTATTTTGATTATGAATCAAACATGTAACTTGGTTGATAGAACCATATTGTAAAAGTATTTTATAAATATAAAAATTATTTTTGAAAAGCCGAACCCCAACCCTCAGTCCAAAATTTAATTAAGAATTAAGAAGTTGTTTGATTAGGATCTAGGATTGTAAATTGAAGATCCTAAGACACGAATAATAACACATTAGGTTAAATGGGTTAGTGGAGATTAAGTCCATTAATTGGATTAGAACTAGGGTTAGACTAAAGAATAGACTTAATTAGAGAATTGACTAAATCTAATCAATTGTTATCTTAGATTAGATCAAGGATTCTCTAGATCAATTACAATAGTTGTAGTTGGCCAAGTCCATATCTTTAACGAGATCCAAGATGGACTTGATTCTTGGCTACGAGGTCTAGCACGAACTATTAGGTTGATCTAATTAAAATTAATTAAATCAGTTGGTGCCTAAGGTAAACCAGACCAGTGATATTTAATTGACAATCTATTTACCTGGCTATTTCTAATGGTGTCTAAGGCAAGCTTTCGCAGACCCTCCCACTGATCAAACTTATCCGATCTCTTGGTAAAATTATGTTTTGATCGGATTACTTGACTATTCAAGCTGACCCATGTCAGCTAAGTAAATCAGTATGACTGATTTAGGTGCTCTTTGATCAGCCTATTAATGGTCTCCCTTAAGCTGACTTGGTGAAGTCAGTGGGAGAATCATGATAAGCTGGTTCATCTGACCTTCCCTCTTTTTTAAAAATTAAATTCTTTAAAATTATTAGATCCTTAAAATGAATTAGTTATGGTGATAATTAGATCATAGCCTTTCGTTAAGTGGATGATAATGCGTCCATCAGTTAGATAATCATTGGAGGCCCAAAGATCTGGTGCTTATCGACTGATGAAATTATCATTCATTATATGATTTTTTGGTTACATCTTTCTAAATGGTGGTTAAGTTAGCCAACCAAAGTTGAGCCTAATCATTTATTGGTTAGATGGGCGAAGTATTGTCATGTTAATAGTTGGATCTAATCGGACCTTTTCAGTGGAGGCCAAAGCCTATTGATTATGGATTGGGGTGAAATTTAATTACTAAAAATTATTTAAAAAAATAATTGATTATGAATCTATCCTTAGATGTACATGGGTTGGCCAACCAAAGTTGGACTCGTGTGTAGTCTATGTGGATTCTAATACCCACTAAGAAATTAGGATAATTTCTCAAATTGAAGGTAGAGGCTACTAATTTGAATAAAATAGTGAAAGAATCTTTTGATTAAAGTCTAAATATTTAGATTTAATGAATTAATTACTAATTAGATTATGATTTTTTTTTGTACAGATATGGTCATTTTTCTATCGCTCCGATAATTATTGGACAATAACAAGTTGGTGGGATTCAACTTTTGTAGCTGGTACCAAAAGTTGAAGATAGTCTTGGAGCATGAACGGATCCTATATGTGCTGATGGATCCTGCACCTGAGGAGCTAGCTATCAATGCACATGAAACAGTCAAAATACTTACCAGAAGTAGCTCAGTGATTGGACCTCAGTGCGCTGCATCATACTGGTTGCCATGAGTGATGAGTTCAGCCGTAGATTTGAGATAGTGCAGCCAAAGGACATGCTTCAAGTATTAGAGGATTTCTTTGGCACACTCGATGATGTGAAGAGGCACAAGACTAGTTGTGCCACCTTCAATGTCAGAATATGGGATGGTGCCTCTATCACTGATCATGTATTGTACATGATCAAGCTAATAGAGCGATTTAGCAAGCTTGATTTTTTCTTGCATAAATAGCTTAGGAAGGATGCAATACTGAACTCATTGTTTAAGTCCTTTCTTTTATTTCTTACTCATTTCAGAATGACAAAATCTGAAGTAGACTACCATGGGTTATTGGGGTTACTTCAAAACTTTAAGAAGGATCACCAACTCCACAAAGAATCGGTGAACTTAGTGGAAGATTCATCTTCTGATTCTCGAACCTTTAGGAAAGAAAAGAAGAACAAGAAGAAGAAAGCTAAGAAGGTGCAAGTTCAGGTTGGAACATTTATGCAGGGCCAGATCAAAAAGATCAAGCCTGATAAGAATCGAGTTGAATGCTTCTTTTGCAAGAAGCGGGGGCATTGGAAAAAAGACTATCCTCGGTACATTACCTCTCTGAATCCAAATAGGTACAGAAAGAAGCAAGCTATTGCTGGGCATGATATTTATATGATAACTCCTTGTAATTTTTTTATTTATGATATTACTGACTGGGTATTGGATATCGGTAGCCCTTACCATATTTGCAATTCATTGTAGGGGTTACAGGTCAGTAGGAGATTCGAGCAAGGTGAAAGGTTCCTGAATGTTGGAGATGGAAGATCAGTTTCAGTTCTAGCTTTATAAATTCTAAAACTTATATTTGAGTCCCATATCATTGTTCTTAGTGATTATCATTTCTATCCTAATTTTTTTTTAAATATTATTTCTATAGGCCTTCTGGCCAAAAATGATTATAAAATTTTAATAAAAAAATAAATTTGTAATATCATTATGAATGGTGTTACTGTTTTCTATGGACATTTGAACAATTGTGTGTATATGTTATCACAATCTATTAATATAGTCTATTCCACTGGTAAGCATCCTAAATTAGATAGTGTGTCAGATATCTATTTATGGTGCTATAGGCTAGGTCATATAAACAAGAACAGGATAAATAGGTTGACTCAAGAGAAAATTTTCGAAGTCAGTGATTGTGAATCACTTCCAACCTATAAGTCATATCTTCTTGGTAAAATGACCAAGTCACCTTTTACTGAAAAAGATGAGAGAGCCACTGAGCTCTTAGGTCTAGTACATACTGATGTATGTGGACTAATCAATATAAGTGCTAGAGGTGGATATGTCTACTTCATCACTTTCACAGATGATCTATCCATATATGGATATGTCTATCTAATGAAACATAAGTCGGATTCTTTTAAAATGTTCAAACAATTTCGAAGTGAAATAGAAAAATAAACTGAAAAAAGTACTAAAATTCTTTGATCTGATCAAGGAGGAGAATATCTTTTCGATGAGTTTCTCACATATCTAGGAGAAAATGAAATTCTCTCCTAATGGACTCCTCTAAGAACACCATAGCATAATGGTGTGTCTGAAAGGAGGAATCGGACTCTGTTAAACATGATCCGATCCATGATAGATTTTGTCAGCTTGTCAATATTTTTCTTGGGATATGCACTTAAATCGACTTGTTATCTATTAAATAGGATTCCAAGTAAGTTTATAGTTAAGACTCCATATGAGATATGGACAGGACGTAAGTCAGCACTTTCACATCTTAGGATTTGGGGGTTCCCGGCTTATATCAAATGATTAATTATAGATAAACTTGGACCTAGGTCTAATAAGTACACATTAATAGGATATCCAAAAGAGGCCAAAGAATACTATTTCTACCATGCTGATGAATAAAAGATGTTCATCAGCCTTAAGACAATCCTTTTGAAAAAGAAGTTCCTTGGTGAAGGAACTATTGCCTCTAAGGTTGAACTTGATGAAGTTCAACAGGTAGAAAAATCAATACCTATAGCTAAACCTAAGTCATATTTGATTAGATCAAATCCAAAGCCTAATGTACCTGCACCAGTAAGATGATCCAATAGAGTACCGCATCATTCGGATTGATACTATAATTTTTTGATCCAAGATGGTGATCCCATCAAACTCGATGAGAACGATGAGGATCCGATCACTTATTTGGATGTTATGCAAAAATCTGATTCTTAAAAATGGTTTGAGGCCATGAAATCCAAAATAAAATCCATGAAGATCAATGATGTGTGGACATTGGTTGACCCATCCAAAGGGGATAAATCCATTGAATGTAAATGGATCTTCAAAAGAAAAAGAGGTGCAAATGGAAAGATGGTGACCTATAAAGCATGTCTGATTGCCAAGGGATATCATCAATATTTTGGTATTGACTATGACGAGACATTTTCTTCTATGGTAATGCTCAAATCCATTCGAATTATGCTTGCGATTGCTGTCCATCTGGACTATGAGATCTGGCAGATAGATGTAAAGATAGCTTTTCTGAATGGAGAGTTGACTGAAGAGGTGTATATGATACAACCTGAGGGGTTCACATCCACAGATGAGTCCAAGGTGTGCAGACTTTAGAGATCCATTTATGGATTGAAGCAGGCATCTCGAAGTTGGAACATGTATTTTGATAAAGTGATCAAAATGTATGGCTTCATTAAGAATGGAGAAGAATCCTACATTTATAAATAGGCAAATAGTTCAACAGTAGTATTCCTTATTTTGTATGTGGATGATATTCTCTTAATCGAGAATGACATCACTACACTATAGGGAATAAAAGTCAGGTTGTCATCATAATTCTCCATGAAGGACTTGGGTGAAGCATCATACATCCTAGGAATGAAGATTTATAGGGATAGATCTAAAAGGATGCTTAGGTTATCCCAATCTATGTACATAGATACTGTGCTGAAGAGGTTCAGCATGGAGAATTTCAAAAAGGCTATCTCCTGATAGGCCATGGACTTTCTCTTTCTAAGAAAGATTGTCCAACAACTCCTGAAGAGAGAGAGCATATGAGTAGAGTCTTATATGCTTCGATAATAAAATTTATCATGTATGCCATGACATGTGCGAGACCAGACGTGGCATACTCACTAGGAATAGTGAGTAGATACCAGTCTGACCTTGAAGAAATTCACTGAAAAGTGGTTAAAGCCATACTTAAGTATTTGAGAAATACTAAGGACCAATAGTTGGTATATGGTGAGTCAGATCTGAAACTTATGAAATTTTATAGACTCCAGCTTTCAATCTGACCATGATGATAATAGAAGCATATCGGGATATATCTTTACTCTGAATGGTGGAGCTATCTACTGAAAGAGTTTCAAGCAGCATACTATGGTAGATCCTGTTCGCAAAGTAGAGTACATCATAGCATCAGATGTCATGAAGGATGCTATGTGGTTGAGAAAGTTTATCATCGAGCTCGGAGTAGCACCCTTCCTTGATGGTTCGGTCCTTCTATACTGTGACAGCACTGGTGCCATTGCTCAGACGAAAGAACCAAAGGCATACCAGCAAACAAAGCACATTCCACACCACTTCCACCTGATCCGAAAGATCATGGATAGAGGTGATGTCGACCTTCAGAAGATCGATGGAAAGAAAAATATAGCCGATCCCTTCACTAAAGCCCTGGCGATAAAGAGGTTTGACAACCATAAGTCGAAGATGGGTATTAGATACTATGCTGAGTGGCTTTAAAATAAGTGAGAATTATTGAAAAATGTGTCCCAAAGCCAATCGTCAGTTTGTTGATGGTTGAGCTACATTGTATCTGTAATTGATTCATTAATAAATAAAATATATTTTTGATATTTTTTATCACAAAGTATTCATCTTCTAACGAACTTCATTATTGTGATGAAGTCCTTAGGACTATTTAGCTTTGATAAAGAGAGAATTTATCGATTAGTCCTTAAATTTGTTCACGATCAAATGATAGGCTGTTAATTAGAATGACAGCATCTATCGAGCATAGGTCGTTGTATGCCATATGGGTTGGTTGTCCTCTTAACCAAGGAGTGTGGAGATACTAGTATGGCATACAGGTAAGATGTATGAATACATCGTTATTGAACATGATCAACTTCAGAGCATTCTATTATTGAGAATATCTCTGATGGGATATCAGTATAATTGTCCCTTAGACCTGAGATCGTCTTAGTGACTTGCAAGCAACTCACTGTGCTTTGGTACCGGACTAACTAAAATTTTAATTCAGTAATGAAAGGCTTTTGGGCACAGTCAAGTACTTGTGAAGTCAGAGTGTAATCAGGATGGAATTGACCACTCTAAGAGTTGTAGAAGAATGTATCATTGTATTTCAATATAGCAAAACTTTGGCCAGGATAATCCATCAAATGGATTTGATATTTTGAAATACAATGTGGATAACCTGATCAGAGTTGACAGTTGAACTCCGAGGTGTCCTACGAGCATTTTGATCAAGGAGATGAATTATATAGAAACTATATCTGCATAGGTTCTAAGGATGTTATTCTACACATTCGATCTATCCGACCGTCGGGTACCATTGCTAAATGGTTACTTTGATTGGTACAAAAATTTATTTCTATGCTACTGGATTAGATTTGGACCTATGCGGTCACACACATTAAAGCTCATGATTTGATCAGATAGTTGATCAATGATTGAGAATCATTCTAGAATTAAATAATCAATACGATCGATGTTTAATCTAGTGCAAGCATTGCAGGAGGATCGATTAGCAATTTAATTGCTAATTGACTTAATTTGATTAAATTAAAAAATTAAGATTAAGTTTAATTAAATATAATTTAATTATATTTAATTTGGACTTGATTGGATCAAGTTCAATTGGCTTATTGGATAAGCCAAGTGCAAGAAAAAACTAATCCTAGTTTAACTAGGATTTGGGTCAACCTAATTTTCTAATTTGATTAAAAAATTAAATTAGAATTAAATCTAATTTAATTAAATTCTTAATTAGGTTAGAATCTAATTTAATTTGGTTGACTTAGTTTTATTTTAATTTGGTTTGAGAAACCATATTTGACTAAGTCATAGATGAAATCCTAGTGAGACTAGAATTCCACCTTGTGCCACCTTAGCCCTCCATGCCCCCCATGCCTATTTTTTAGGAATTTTTTGTGAAAATTCCCTATCCCCTGATCTTCATGCACACCTCCTCTCTTCCTCTCTTTCTCATATGGTAATTTGGTGGTTGACCAAGTCAAAAGGAGAAGTTTGTTTTTGATCTAGGATTCTATGATATAGAATCCTTATAAATCAAAACACCTCCTTCTATGTTTGCCTCCCCTTTCCTATTTTTTTCTCCATTATTCTAATGAGAAAGAAGGAATTTTGTGCATGTATTTCTGCTGGATTCATCAAAATAATTAGAGGGGCGTCCATGAGTTGGGCGCCCTAACCTCTTGCCAAAACTAGTCCTTCCTTGTCTAGTTTTTGACCTAGACAAGGACTCTTCTTTTTCTATAAATTTAGGATGAATTTTGGCCTAATTTTTTCATGAAATATAGACCATTAAGAGAGCTTTGAGTTATATAAAAATCAGGAAGAGAGAACCTCTGGGCTGGGGATTCCATAGACACCAAACTAGGTGTCTAGGTGAGAGAAAAGAGAACAAGAAAAGGGTCTTCTTCTAGGGCTATTTTGATTTTCTCTTCTCCTCCTTTTGAGATTTCTTTGAGAGAGTCTCAAATCTGAAATCTTTCTTCTTTCTTATGATATTTTTAAAAATCTAAGTCTCATAGAAGAAAGCATCGAATCAACCGTCAAAGAGAGATCAGCACAGTACTAGCATACTATGCTGATTTCCTGCATTAGGATCTCAGATCGTATTCATGGGCTTGTGTGGATGACTCCTAGAGGTCGGACGTATATGCAGCTTATGACTTCATTCTCAAGCCCAGATCAGCAAGTTAAAATATCTAACTTGCTCAGGTATCAAATCTAATCTATTATTCTATAGCTACATTAGATGTAGTATTGTAGCATGTTGATGAGATCAACATGTTAATCTTTTCTTTATATTTTTAATTTTTTATTTAATATCATACCTTGATCATATAATAAATCTTAGATCTAGATTATTTTCATACTTATTTAAATAAATATTTAATTTATTTAAGTTTTTTGATGCCTGATCTTGAAAAACTTTCAAGATCTATCCGTGAAATCCTAGATCCGATTCCTTCACATCCTTGATAGGCAACTCTTGCTCATTTCTCATGTTCAGCCTGTTATGGTCAAGGAAAGTAAGATAATTCTTCTCTCTATGATCCTGCTTCTAACAGTAGAAGCACTATGCCTTATTTGGATTAATTTTAGACTAATTATTTTTACTGGGCTAAGAGACCCCAGTACAAACCCATTCATACTATTGAACCAAATTTAATTTCGATACTAATTATTGAAGTAGGATCCCATAAGTCATCACTATCTAACAGTGATAGGAGCAATTAGGGTTTAGCCTTATTTTGAGAAAAAAGAATAATGATCTAAGTATATGAATTATATTAAGCCTAGAGACTTGAACTTTAGTCTAAAGGTTCTTCCACTATTTTATTTGAACTGGTAGCCTCTACCTCTAATTCGAAGAATTATCCTAATTTCTTAGTGGATACTAGAATCTACATAGATTGCACACAAGCCCAACTATGGTTGGTCAATCCATGTACATTTAAGGATTGGTTCATAATAAATTATTTCTCTAAATAGTTTCTAGTAATTTAATTTTATCCCAAAAACCTAATCAATAGGCTAGGGCCTCCATTACAAGGATCCGGTTAGGTCCAACCATTAACATGAGCATACTTAGTGCATCTAACTAATGAATGATTAAGTCCAACTATGGTTGGTCAACCTAACCACCATTAGAGAGACACATCCAAGTTGTCATATGATGAATGATAATTTCATTAGTCAACAAGCACTAGGCCTATGGGCCTCCAATGATTATTGAGTTAATGGACACATTATCAAACACCTTAATGGGAGGCTATGACTCAGTTATCCCCATAACTTTATTATTTTAAGAACTTAATAATTTTAGAGCATTTAAATTTATTTATGATTTAAGGATGACAAGACATGGACCAAATTACTCCTACTGACTTCACCAAGTCAAATCCTCCAACTAACTTCTCAAGTCATTAATGAGGACTAGGATTAATTTCAGTCCATGGGCACCTATATCAGTCTTACTAATCAAAATCAATCTCACTAATTTGCCTATGTCACATGGGTTAGCTCGAACCAATGAGCAACCTAATCAAAAGATGATTAACCACATTGGTCAGAAAAATAAGATCGATGGAAGGGTCTATCAAAGCTTGCTTTTAGACACCATAAAAAATGATTAGATAAGCAGGCTATCAATTAAAAACCATCAATCTGGAATGCCAGACTTACCTTAGATATCAAGTAATTTATCAATTTTAATTTGGTCTGCCTAAAGACTCAGGCTCGACCATTGAGCTACGATCAAATCCATTTGTTAGATATATGAACTTTGATCAATTACAACTATTGAATCGATCTATAAAAAAAATGACCTAATCCTAATTAACTATTAATTAGATTTGATCAATTTTTTAACTTAGTCCATATTTAATCTAACCCTAGGTCTAACCCAGTGAATGATCTGATCAAGCTAACCCATAACCCTTTAAACCATGTTTTATGAAATTATTTTAGGATCTTTAAATCACAAACCTAGATCCTAAACAAACACTTAATTCTTAATTAAGTTTAAGGCTTATGGGTTTAGGTTTATGAAATCTCGAAACTAGTTTCTAATTCTATTATTTAAAATATTTTTAAATTATAAATAATTTACATTGAATCATATTCAATACATGATTTTAGATCTGATTTGTTTTGTTGTTTAGATCATGTCCTAGGATTTTGAATCTAAGATTTTATAGAGAGTAAGTTTATAATTTAAAATTCTATAAAATAAATATGTCATACATATTCAAACTAAATTCAAAACTAAAAACTAAATATCAACATATGTATCATCAGTATCTAGATCTAGAACGTGAAATATATCATATAGATCTTATCTAAATGAACAAAATCAGATCATAAACTAATTAATATTAGATTTAAAATTTAAAAATAAATCATAAATTATTTTAAATTTCATCTAACATATTTATGATTTAGGTTTTTTAGATCAGCACATTCTAAGACAATCTTTCCACTGTAAAGGATAAACCTTATAGCAGGATAACCTTATGGCAGTATATGCAATCTTGATATTATTTAGATCTAATCTAAGTAATCTAAAATAGATCTAATATCTATTTAATTTTATATTTAAATTAAAAAATTAAATTATAAATTTTTTTAGATCTAATCTAAATAATTCATGATTCAGGTTTAAATCAGCACATACTAGAACAACCTTTTCATTATAAGGAGTTAACCTTACAATAGGACAATCTTATGGCAGTATGTACGATCTTTAATTAATTTTAATTTTTAGATTTATTCTTAAGCATACATGAATATGTTATAAAAGAACTTAGATGCTCTGATACCACTATTGAGAAATATGTAGGGTTTTATGCATGGATTTCAAAACTTTTTTAAAATTAAAGCAGTGGAAGACATAGATTAAATTGTTTAATCTACAATATGCATGTAATCAGATTATAAAATCCTACATCAAGGATCTATAACATGTCATGATATAAATATAAATATAAAAATAAATTAATCATAATTAGTATTGATTAAATTAATACCTAGATCTAGAATAATTTTAGATCAAACCATAGATCACATTTAAGTCATCAAGAGATCACATCTCTTATCTTTGCATGGATCGAGAACTCCATGGTTGATTTTTGTTATTACCTTTGGATCCGCATACACGTTTGGCCTCTATAAGTGATCCACACGAGCCTGCAACACAGATCAGAGATTTGTCAAACAAAGATCCGCTCAAAGTATTAGCTTCTCATGGATCCTTTCTGATGGTCAATCAAGAACATATTCTCTAGATCTCTTGGACACTCCAAGAGATGAAGAATATGCGAAGAAATAAGGAAGAAGTCCAACCCTTGGATCTCCCATAAATCAAAAAATAAAAATAAAAAAAATAAATCCTAAGAGAAGATAAGTCTTCTCCTTCAGGACATCAACGATTGATATCCTGAAAACATCTCTATGTTAGGACAAGAGGAGACCTTCTCCTCTAAAATTTTTTCTATGTTTTTAGATCTAACATCTTTAATTTTTACTCTCAAAAATTTCTACAAAAATAAGGAGAAGAAGGGCTCTCCAAGAAACCCTAAGAGAAGACCTTTCCTTTCTTCTCCTTCTCTCATCAAGACATGATCAGATCATGTCCATAGATAATCACTATGCTTCAACACCTTGAAGCACAAATTCCTATGCCATCTTACTTTCTCTCTCTCAGATCTTTATCATATAAAAATCACATAAGAAATACAAAGAGAGAAACATAAAAAAAAAATTATAAGAGAAGATAATCTTCTCTTACCTTGTCTTCATCGAGACATCAATGTTTGATGTCCAAAAGAAGGGATCTCCTCCAAGAGACTTGGCACCTCAAAACCTCCACACCCCTCCTCACTTTTCTCTGGTTTTTGCCATGGAAAATTCTTGGGATGCTACATGCCAAAGCTCCATAAAAAGTGGCGCCTCCTTATATATCTTTGACTAGGTCAAGACCTAGTCAAATAAGGCAACTAGTAAGGAATTTGGGGGGGCGTCCAACTCTTGGATGCCTCCCCAATAATTTTGGATATGAGAACCAAATATTCCATGCACATAAGAGAGAAAAAGAGGGTGGACAAAAATTATGGCGTGGGAAAAGTGGGCACACAAGAGGGGGAAGAGTTTAGGTCAAGGAGGCTCTTCCAAGTAGGAAACAAATCCTAACTTCTATCTAGTTTTGACCAAGTTATAACAAACTCCAAAACAACCAGATATATGGGGCATGGAAGGCCTCTTAGGCATGGGAATTCTCATATAAAAATTAGAAATATAATTGTGGTGCATGAGCTTTCTTAGGCACAAGAGAGAGAGAGAGAGAGTCCCAGTCCAACTGGGACTCCTCTTGTTTGACTAGGTCAAAATAGGTTTGGACTTGATTTAAATCATATTTAAACTAGATTAAATATGACCCAATTAAGGATGATCCTAGTCCAACTAGAAGTCTAATTAAATTATATTAAATCAAGATTTAAATCTAATTTAAATCCTAAATCAATTAGGTGCACCCAAGTCCTAGTCAAATAAGGAATTATTCTTTCATGCAATTGACTTATCCAATAAATCAACTAGACTTAATCTAATTAAATTTAAACTAATTTTAATTAAATTTAATTTAATTAGACTTGATCTCAGCTTGATTGCTTAATCAAATTGAGCCAATTAGCAATCTAATTGCTAATCAATCCTCCTGCAATCTTGCATTAGGTCAAACACCTATCGTATTGATGGATTGACCTTAAAACGATTCACAATCATCGATTAACCATCTAATCAGGTTACAAGCTCTAATATGTGTGATCCCATAAGTTCAAACCTAAATTAAAAGCACAAAAATTTATTCTTATACCAATCGAAGTTACCACCTAGCAATGATTTCCGACGTCCGGATAGATCGAATGTATGCAAAGCTACATTCTTAGAACCCTGGCCCATGGTTACTGTATAATTTATTCTTACAATCAATAATACTTAAGATGACTTCGAGTATGCTGTCGAACACCTATATAAGTCATCTCTATTGTATCTCAAAATTTTGCAAATCTCGTGACAGCTCACGAGGATTACCCAAACCTAGGTTTTGCTAAATTAAAACACAGTGAATCATTCTCTTTCTGAAGTTAATCAGAAATGGTCAATCTCATCTTGACTCACACACTGACTTCATAAGTACTTGATTGTACCTAAAAATCTTTCGAACCTATATTAGAAATACAGACAGTTTGGCACCAAAGTATAATGAGTTGCTTACAAGTCACGATGATGATCTCAGATCGGAGGAACACTTATACCCACTGGTCTTAGCTAGCTACTCTTGATAGTAGAGTACTACATTGGTCATGTTCAGTATAGATATACTTCTATATCTCATCTAGATGCCATACCAATATCTTCACACCACTTGATTATGAGGACAATCAATGCATATGGCATACAACGACCTACACTTGATAAGTTATCATCCTTATTAATAACTTATCATTTGGTCATGAATAATTTAAGAATCATCTGATAAATCTTCCTTTATTGATTGAATGTGGTTCTAAAGACTTCATCATAATATAGAAGTTCATTTAAGGAAGATAAAACTTTTATGATGAATCAGCCAAATAACTATTATTATTAAATAATTCATATACTAATTTCAATCATCTACCACTTAGATGATTGACTTTAGGATATATTTTTGAACATCTCTCACATCTAAAATCTCTTCTTCTCCTTCTCCTCTTTAGAAGAGTCCAAATCTAAAAGGAGGCATCTGATCGACCGTTAAAGAATGATCAGCACAATACTAGCATACTATGCTGATTTTCTGCATCAAGACTTCTTATCATGATTCGTGGGCTCGTGTGAAAACTCTTAGAGGCCAAACATGTGTGCAGCTTGCAAAATCATCCTCAAGCTCGGATCAGCAAGTTAGAATGTCTAACTTGCATAGATAATAGATCTGATCTATTTTTTTTATACGGCATTAGATGTAGTGTATATACATTTTGATATGATCAATATATTTTTAGTTTCTTTCTTATGTTTAATTTCTGATTTAATAACATGATCATGTAATAGAACATTAGATCTAGGATATTCTCTGATATTTAAAATTAATTTTGATTAATTTTAGTCTTTCGCTGTCTGATCTTGAAAAAGTTTCAAGATTTAGCCCTAAAATTCTAGATCTAGTTTCTTCATAATGATGGCTCTCTATTTTTAGAAATAGAGTCATCATTATGAATACTTTTACCGATGGTATTAGTGACGCCCAATTTGCCATCGCTAATACTCTACTAAATTTTTACTTTTCCTATAATTCTTCTCCCGTCGGTGCCCAAACCACCCTCAAACCCCCCCCCCCCCGACCCCTTTCCTTCCTTCCCTCCCCGTCCCTCTAATGTTCTGCAACCCCGAGCCCGCATTCCTCCACACCCATGGCCGCTCTCTCACTGGTGCCCAAACCCCCATAACCTCCCTTTCCTTCCTCCTTATCCTATCCCTCTGACGTCTCGTGGCCTCGAGCTTGCATCCCGCTATGCCTGCGGCAGCCCTCTCACCAGCATCCAGAACCCCCCCTATCGTTCCTCCAGCACCATGCGGCCTCGAGCCCACCGCCCTAGCCCCTCCTCGCCCGAGCCCACCGACGCCTCTTACGTGGCCACCTTGAGCTTGCCATCCTAGTCTCACCTTGCCTGTGGTCTCCTTGACCCCACCGTCTTGACCCTGCCTTGCCAACAACCACCCCAACCCCATCGGCACCTCATATGCCATGGCCCCAAGCTAGTCACCTAGCCCCACCTCTTCCACGACCGCCCCGATTGTGAGCATCCGACCATGAACCCCCTGCCACCTCCTACCTCCTTGAGCTTCTAAATGTGAGCCCTCGACTGCCTTTTGCCTTTCCGACCCCCCAGTCTCCCACAAGTGCTTTCCTTTTCACATGCCTCCATTTTTTTTTCTTTTTTTTTTTTGCTTGGAACCCTTCTCGAGTCCTTCTTGCAGGTGTTTCCACCTTAAGTGAAATCTTTTCTACATATATTTGAAAAAGAAAAAGAAATTAAAAAAAAAGAAGGAAAAAAGTATAAAAAAGTTGAACAATCTATGCGAGAAAAAGGTCTTTCTTTTTAATTTTTCAACATTCTCTTTTTCTTCATTAATTTTTTCTATGTTTTTCTCTGCATTTTTCTCTATTGTATCCATTCTCAGAGTTTCAAGTAGGTGGAAAGCGAAATCCTCACCAGGTGACGAGGTAGATGTGGCTTACAGGGCCTTTAATTGTAATGAACCTTCTCCACTAATCCATCCAAATGATCTTGATTATATTCAATGTTATATCATTTATTTTATTTTTAATTTTTATTTATATATTAAATTTATTTATTTTTAGAATATGTTGTCTCTAGACATGTATTTATATAGTATGTATGCATGTATGTCAAGTGTGTTATGTACGTACATAGTTATATGTAATTGTGTTTCCAAAATATTTATGAAGTTAAAGTGTAAGGACTAGTTGGAGGATAGAAGAAATTGATCAAAAAAAAGGATTAAACTATCAATGTTTAGAACATTCTCATTATTCTTATCTCTCCTATATTAATTTTTATTTGAATACATAGAAAAAGTATTTTTTAATAGTTTTATATTATCCAAACTTTTGGCAAATTATCCTGAAAGAAGTTATAAATACTTTGGAACAACTCTATATACTCTGATTCAAGATTCAAATTAATTTTTCTAAGTTTTGGAATCCTCTAAAACTTAAACTCAAAACTGAAGGGGAAATCCTAATTTTTTGGATCACGTTTGTTCAGATCTGATCGGATCAAGAAAGATATTTCAAAATTTTTTTCTCATGTATCCAAATCAGATCTATGATGTTTCAAATCTAATTTTATAGATCTAATAAATAAAATAAAAATAAATTAAATCTAATTTAATTTGTATCTTGATATTGGGTAATCTGATTATCCTTTGATGATCTTACTGATTGCCTGAGATTCTGAATCTAACCATGCAAGCACCTGGCCTCTATCGATATCCACTTGGGCTGGATCTGGAGATCTTCTTCTTCTTTATCACTTCTCTAAAATCAAATTTGGATCTGATTTAGAGCATCTTCAAAACTTTTTCTGAAGATCAGCAGTCGTCTCTGCAGCAGTGCTGCCTTCTTCTTTTCTCATCAGCTTTTTCTTACCTGGATCGCACCAAACTGGAGCCCAATTTTTCTTGGGCATGGAGAGGAGAGAGAGGATCAGAAGATGGCATGAAGGAGGAAGAGGGGCAGCCTTGGGGCATGGCTAGGAGAGAACTCTATAAAAGTATGGCACATATAGGATTTATATAGACCCTACTGCGCCATGCAGTGCCACATCATCCCGACCAATCATGTTGCTTCGTACAATCAAATCTAAATCTAATTGATGGGATGACATCATCTGATCCAATCAGATGAGAACCCTACTAATTCATCCTTAGATAGCACCCAAGACTGGTCAAAGTCTATAGCAAGGGGTCACCTAAGTAGAAACTAAGAAACAACCTGGAGTCCCATCCGTATGGAACTCTAGTCATCCCTATCCATGGGCACACGCTTCCCTAGACATCCACCCCTTCTTTCTAAATTTCAGTAAGGGGATAAGTTCCTATCTACTCTTCAATAAGTGCATGACATATGGGTAGATGTCCAAGGGTCAAAGGTCAATGTTTGACCAAAGTCAAAGGACAAGAATTTGCAAGTGACAAAAAATGGTAGGTATTATCTCAAATTTATCTTATAAATTAAGACAATCCTTTTCTGACCTGGACAAGCTCTAGTCAGATCAAGTAAAGGTACCTGAGTGAGTACAAACTCATTTGGCTCAGTCAAGACAACTTTTAATGATAATAAAAGAAGAACATTAGGTTCAATTATGTGCTAGCATGATTTTTTTGAACCTAATTGAATCTAATTCAAATCAATTGAATTGAATTAGTCCAATTGATGATATCCAGATCCAAACCCTTATTTGTGTGATCCAGTTAGGTTCAATTCTATATGATAATGGGATATGTCATGATCTCCATCATCGACATCATCAAAACTCCTTTCGATTGATCAAAATTCTTCTGATTTAGATAATTAGAATGATCGACCATCTAAATCATTCTAATTACTTCCAAAATCCACTAGTGACAACTAGCAATATATGGTGGCAACCCATCAAAATTAAAAATAAACCTCGTGGTGTAGCTACTTGTATGATTAAGTTCTTCTATCTTGAGCCCCGATTAGATTAGGGTTAAGGTGAACTCATCAAACCCTAATTTCTATCACATGATTTAATCATTCGATTCAAGTCTGATGTAAAAACCTTAATAAAAATTTTTTCTATTATTTCACTCTGCCATGGCCATGGGCTTATGGACTTGATTCTCATGATCATCATAGGGCTGCCCTTCATCCATCGAGGTAGATAGATTTTCTTTTGGTGCAATCTAATTCCTACAATGAACATGCTATAGCCAATATATACCTTAGAATTTTGAATGGCTAGGAGATCGAGTCATGGTGTGGTCAAACTATAACACCCTCAAGATGAACTACCGATGCACCTCAGATTAAAGAACCAGACATACCACTGCAGCTTCGAGTCAGTCATCAACGAGAAGATAGACTTTCTTATGACTGCTCGAGATGGTCACGCTCAGTGCCCTCATTCTCTAACGAGTATCTATACTCTTACTCTGGTGTCTCTACACCATAGACTCAAGACTCATCTACTATAAAGAAGCGATTCTACACCAACCTTCTGGATCAATCACCATCCTCATGATGATCCTACTGTCAGAAGCATTTTATGAGTTAATAATGAAAATTCTTGTCTTAAATTTTCAACTTTTGAAAATAAGAATTATCATTACCATTAGCTCAAGGGATGTATCATAGATACTAAATATACATTTATGATAGAAAATAATCTATTTTATTATTTATAATCAAAATTATAATTTTATCCCTAGAAGTATATTACAAGTGTCAGTCAATTCTAGCTTCTAGGATACACATATTTAACAAAAACAACAAGCAAGAAAAAGATGATTTACAATGACAAACAAAAATTAGCTTCTTAATGAGTATAATAGATCATTAAATACACTTTACTTAGAATGGAAGAAGCCTTTGAGAACACCCTCAGATAGAATAAAGAGTTAAATCTACTTTTAAGAGATGGTGAAGGTTCAAATGAAGGCTTCTTTGACTTGGAGCTGAAAATTCTTTTCAATCCTTTTTACCTTAATTTCTCTTGAGTTTTTTTTCTTTTGAATGCTTTTTATACTTTTAATCAATGTTTGAAAATAAGTAGTAGCCATTTAGAGGTATTAGAGAGTATTTATTAGGCATTTAATGCGCTAAAAATAGGCCAAAAAACTAGCCATTATGAAAATTTTTGTCATAGAGGTCGATCCATAGGTCATCCCCTACGGTAGAACAAAAACATCATATTTCTATTTTTAGATGGCAAGATAGCAGAGGTTGACCCATAGGTCATTCTCTAGCAAAAGGATCGTCCTCTAAATCGATCTTTTTTATATGCCACTAAAAAAATTAATTATATTTTTTAAAAAATTTTAAAAAATTACTAGTGATGGCATTAGCAATGGCACCTACTGTCAAATAATTTTTTAAATTTAAATTTAAAAAATAAAATAAAAAATATTAGCGATGGCATTAGGGATGAAAAATGCCATCATTAATATTTTTAAAAAATTTAAATTAAAAAAATAAAATAAAAAAAATATTAGAGACATAATTAGCAATAGAATATGTCTAAAATTTTAATTATAAAAATAAAATAAAAAAATATTAGTGACGGTATCCTCCGTCGCTATTATCATCACTAATAATTTATTAGCGATGAAAGTTTTACCATCACTAATAATAGTAATTAACGACAAGGATGTATGCAACGAATTTTTACTGATGGCTTGCCATCGCTAATAGTATTAGTGATGGTAAACCTCTTATTAGCAATGGTATTTAGCCATTGCTAATAGTCAATTTTTTTATAGTGTTATATGATAACACCTTATAATTTCTCTATTTGTGATTCTACTATCTGGGCATTGGATACCGACAGTCTTATACATATTTATAATTTATTGCAAGAACTTTAGATAAGTAGAAAGTTTGAGAAAGTGATTCCTGAATCTTGAGGATGGAAGTTCTGTTCTAGTCCTAACTTTAGAAATTATCGAGCTTGTTTTCAATACAAAGATTATCATTTTAAGTAATTATCACTATTGTCCATCATTTATGATGAATGTGATCTATTAGTCTTTTAGCCAAGGATGGTTGTCATTTATCAATAAAGAAAGATTATTATAATATCATTATGAATGATATTACAGTAATGCATGGACAAAAAAGAAACAACATTTATATTTTATCATAGTCTGTGAGTATAATGCACATATCTTATAAACATCCTAAATTAGATAATATCATGGATGCCTATTTTTGGCATTATAGACTTGGTCATATTAAAAAGAACAAAATAAATAAGTAAGCCAAAGAGAAAATTCTAAATATCAATAATTATGAATTATTGCCGACCTATGAGTCCTATCTTCTTAGAAAGATGATAAAATCACTTTTTACGAAAAAGATAAAAGAGTCGATGAAGTTCTAAGTCTCATACATAGTGATGTATGTGGATCTATGAACACTGGTGCCAGAGATGGATATCATTGTTCTATTATGTTTACTAACAATCTATCTAGGTATGGGTATATCTATCTTATAAAATATAAGTCTGAATCATTTGAAATGTTCAAATAATTTCATAATAAAGTAGAAAAATAAACTAAAAAAAATATTAAAACTCTTCAATCAGATCAAAAAAAAGAATATCTATTTAGTAAATTTTTGATATATCTATGAGAGAATGAGATTCTCTCATAGTAGACTCCTCCTGGGATACCATGGCATAATGATGTATCGAAAAGAAGAAATCGAACTTTGTTACATATTATTCGATCCATGACGGGGTTTGCTAATCTATCTATTTTATTTTGGGGTTATGCTCTTGAGACTACTTATTTTATTTTGAATAATATTCTGAGTAAATCTATCACAATGATTCCATATGAGACATAGATCGGGCGTAGGCCTAAACTCTCTCACCTTCAGGTTTGGAGTTATCTAGCCTACTTGAAATATTTGCACGTAGATAAACTTGAACCCTGGTCTGATAAGTATTTATTTATAAGGTACCCTAAGAAAACTAGGGGTTATTACTTCTACCATATTGAAGAACAAAAGGTGTTTGTCAACAGTACGGTATTCTTTCTTTTAAAATAAATCTTTAGAGAAGAAATTAGTGTCTGTAAAGTTGAACTTCAGAAAGTTCGACTAGTAGAACTAAATTCGATTAGATCAAATACGGAGCCTACTGAAGAGGCACCATTAAGAAGATCCGATAAAATACCGCATCAGCTGGATAGGTATTATAGTTTCTTAATCCAAGATGGTGATCCTATTGAGCTCGATGAGAACAACAAGGATCCGATCACCTATATGGATGCCATACAGAGGTTTGACTTTGAAAGTTGGCTTGAAGCCATGAAAATCGAAATAAAGTTCATGAAGATTAATAGTATATGGATACTAGTTGATCCATCTAAAGAAATAAAATTTATTAAGTGTAAATAGATTTTCAAAAGAAAAAGAAACGTAGATAGAAAGGTAGAGACCTATAAAGTCCATTTGGTTGCCAAAGGATATTGTCAATATTATGATATAGACTATGATGAGGTATTTTTTTCTATGGTAATACTCAAGTCTATTCGAATCATATTTGCGATAGCAGCATATCTAGATTATGAGATCTGACAAATGCATATGAAAATAATTTTTCTAAATGGAAATTGGATGAAGAGGTGTATATGATATAATCTAAAGGATTCACATCCACAGACAAGTCTAAGGTATGCAAGCTTCAGAGATCCATTTATGGATTAAAGCAGGCATCTCAAAGTTGAAACATATATTTTGATAAGATGATCAGAATGTATAGCTTTGTTAAAAATGAAGAAGAACCTTGCATCTATAAATAGGCAAATGGTTCTGTAGTAGTATTTCTTGTGTTGTATGTGGATGACATTCTGTTAATTGAAAATGACATTCCTACATTACAGAAAATAAAAGTTTGGCTATCATCTCAATTCTCCATGAAGGATTTGGGAGAAGCATCCTACATCCTAAAGATGAAGATCTATAGAGATCAATCTAAAAGGATGCTTGGGATGTTTCAATCCACGTACATAGATACTGTGCTAAAAAGGTTCAGCATGAAAAATTTCAAGAAAGGCTATCTACTAATAAGCTTGAAATTTATCTCTAAGAAAGATTATTCGATAACTCCTAAAGAGAGAGAGCATATGAGTAAAATTTCATATACCTCGGCAGGGGGATCTATCATATATGTCATGACATATATGAAACCAGATGTGGCATACTCACTAGAGGTAGTGAATAGATACCAGTCTGATCCAGATGAGAACCACTAGAAGGTTGTAAAAATAATTTTTAAGTATTTAAGAAATACTAAGGACTAGTAGCTCATATATGGAGATACTAACTTTAAACTTATGGGATATACTAATTTCAATTTTTAGTTGGATCGTAATGATAGCAAGAGTGTATCGGATTACATTTTTATCCTAAATAAAGGAGCAATCTACTAAAAAGTTTCAAGTAGCAAACCATAGTTGATTCTATTTATGAGGCGTAATACATCGCAGCATCTGATGCTATCAAAGAGGCTGTATGGTTGCAAAAGTTCATTAGCAATCTAGAAGTGGCATCCTCCATCGATGGTCCAGTCCTACTATATTGTGATAGTATTAAAGCTATAATTCTAGTTAAAAATTGAAGAGGCACCACAGGATCAAACACATTCTGCATCGCTATCACTTTATCCAAGAGATTGTGGATCAAAGTAATGTCGAGCTTCAGAAGATCAATGAAAAGAAGAACTTGGCCAACCCATTTACTAAAGCCCTCGGAACAAAGGAGTTCGATGAACATAAATAAAAGATGGGTATTCAATATTATTTTAATTGGCTTTAGTTTAAGTAAAAATTATTAGAAAATGTATCCTAAAGTCAATCATCTATGTTGTAGATGATTGTGCTCCTTATATAATTTATATATGAATTATCAATTAATAAAAATTATTTGACTTATTCATCATAAATTATCAGTCTTTTTTAATTGAACTCCTATATTATGATGTTCTTAGAACCACAATCAATGGATAAAAAAGGATTTATTGAATGATTTTTAAAATAGTTCATGACCAAATGATAAGTTATTAATTAGAATGATAACTTATCAAGTATAGATCGTTGTATGCCATATACGTTGGTTGTCCTTGTAACCAAATAATATGGAGATAGTAGTATGGCAAACAAATGAGATATAGGAGTATATCTACACTGAACGTGATCAATGTAGCACTCCACTGTCAAGAGTAGCTAGCAAAAGCTTATTAGTATAAGTATCCCTCCTACCTGAGATCACCACGATGATTTACAAGCAACTCACTATACTTTGATACTGAACTATCTATATTTCTAATATAGTAACAAAAAAATTTTAGGTACAATCAAGTACTTGTAGAGTTAGTATGTGATTCAAGATGAAATTAACCATTTTTGGTTTCAAGAGTGAATGTCTCGTTGTATTTTAATTAAACAAAACTTAGGCCTGGATAATTCTTATGAGGAGTCATGGAATTTATACTGTTAAGATATAATATGGATAAAGTATTTGAGTATTGACAGTTAATTCAAAGTTATCTTGAGCATTAAGTATCAAAAAGATGAATTATATGATAACCATAGGCCAGGATTTTAGAATATTGCTTTACATACATTGGACCTATCTAAACCTTAGGTACTATTACTAGATGGTCATTTTAATTGATATAGAAATTTATTTCTATTCTATCGACTTAGGTTCGAACATATGAAGTCATACACATAAGAGATTTCTATCTGATCAGATGGTTGATCAACGATTAAAAATCTTTTAATGATCGAATCATCGATATGATTGATGATTGATCAACTGTAAGTATTGTAGGATGATTAATTAGCAATTGGATTGCTAATTGGCTCAATTTGATTGAGCATTTAGGCTGAGATCAAGTTTAATTGAATTAGATTTGATTAGATTTAGTTTGGACTTGATTAGATCAAGTCAAATTGATTTATAAGATAAGCCAATTACAAGAAAGATTAATTTTCTATTTAATTAGGACTTGAGTGCATTAAATTTTTAATTGATTTAAAAATTAAATTAAATTTAAATATGATTTAATCATATTTAATTGAGCTCCTAGTTGGACTAGGATAATCCTTAATTAGATTGTACTAATTTTAATTAGAATAGAATTTATATTATGTTTGATCTAGTCAAAATTAAAGAGTCCCAATTGGACTAGGATTCTCCCTCTTCTCTTGCACCAAAAACCAATGCCCATGCCAACTCATCTAAATATTTGCATGATTTTTCTCACACCCTAAGAACCCCTCTCTCTCTCTTGGGGTTTTGGAATATTATTTGAATAGATCAGACTAGGGAAGTTGTTATTTCCTTGGATTCTATTCGATAGAGTTTGATGATTCCAAATCTCTATCCACAAGAGATGCCAGTTTTAAATCAAATTGGATCAGATTTTGCATGGAATTAAGGAAGGTTTTCAGCATGAAATTTTGGTGTCCCATGCCTTAAAAGAATAGGGAGGCACCCAAGAGTTGGGCGCCCCCTATACTTGCCTTGTTTTAGTTCCTAACTTTTAGAAATTTAATGGAGTAGGACTCTTCTTGGCCGCCCCTTATATGTAGGCTTTTGGCATGAGAAACAAAGTTTAATCCATGGTAAAAACTAGAGAAAAGTAGAGAGGGGGCATGAGAAGTAGTGCACCTAGTTTCTTGGAGGTGTGAGTTTCTTTAGGACAACACCCTGCTTTGTCCTGTTGAGAGAAAAAGAAGAGAAGGGTTCTTTTCTTAGGATTTTCTTATGAGCTTTCTTTTCTTTATATCTTGAAGATTGGAAAGTAGATTCTCTCTTTCAAATCTTCCTCCTGTTCTTCATCTCTTAGAAAGTCCAAAAAATTTGAAGAAAATATATTCAAATCAACGATCAAGAGAGAACTGCAAGAAGCTAGTACGTCGTGCAAATCTTCAATCATCAAACCACTAATCAATGTAGAACATCATGTGGACAACCTATAGAGACAGGACATCTTGTGCATCTCTAACCAACATTCACATCTACAAAAATTAGCAGCAGTGTTCTCGACCCATACTAAAGTAAAGAGATCTGATTTCTTGTATGCTAGATTTGATCTAGAATTTGCTAAATTTGATCTAGAGTATTGATATGATCAATACCTTTTAATTTTTTATTTTTTACTACTACAGAATAGGGCTATGATAGCATTTACTATTACAATAGTTTAAAAATTGCTACCATAGATTAGACCTATAGCAGTGGTTACATAAAACCACTGTCATAGGTCAAATCTATAATAGTAGTTACACTTAACCGCTGCCATAGGTTAAATTTATAGTATCGATTAATCAACTACTGCTATATTTGAACTATGATAGTGGTTATATAAAACTACTATCATAGATCAAATCTATGATAGTGGTTATACTTAACCGCTGTCATAGGTTAAATCTATAGCAGCGATTAATCAACTACTACTATATACTCAATCAGTGAAAGTGGTTATCCTTCACCACTGTCATAGATTAGAACAATGATAACAGTTATATGTAACCGCTACCATAGATTTGATCTATAACAGTGGTTTTACGTAAAACCACTACCATTGATTTGACCTATGGCAGTAGTTTTAAATAACCGCTGTCATAGGTAATCTATGACAGCGATTACATTGAACCACTACTATAGATGCATAATATAATTTTTTTATATTTTTTTAAATATGATATAATTTTAAAATTTAAAGATCATCTTTATCATTCATTATCTAAATAATTATTGTTAGAGTGTCATCATAAAATTCGTCTCGATCCGATAGCTCTAGCTATATCGATCGATAAAATTTAATTTTGACAGCCACGAACTACTGTATGATGATCTAGTAGATAAAGACTACCAATTGATCTAAAAACTTATAATAATGATCTCAATGGCATTTGTAGGATTCTATTAAAATCTTACTTTAATCTAATATCATTATCATGGTCAATCTAGCATAGGATAATTTTGGATGTTAAATAAAAAATGATGATCAAAAGGCCAAACATCGCTCGATTATAATGTAATTTTTTAGATAAATGATTTTTGATACTATTTTAATCATTTATATGGTGGTGATCATAAAATTTAAATCATGTATATATGAATAATCTAAAACTATATGTCTCCTGGTACTCATTTTTAAAAGTCTTATATAATTATGCTTATACTTTTGTAAGATATGTTTAACGTGGATAGTTCATGTAGATATGGTTTGAATTTTATGATCATCACCATACAAATAATTAAAATAGTAGCAAAGATCAATTATCTAAAAAATCATCTATTAATCATATATTGTTTGGCCTTTTAATCACTCATTTTTTATTTAACGATCAAAATCATCCAGTGTAGATTGATCATGATAATGACGTATGATTAAAGTAAAATTTTGATAGTATATTATAAATATCACCAAGATAATCATTACAAATTTTTGGATCAATCGGTGGTCTTTATCTATCAGATCATCACATGATCGTTCATGGCTATCGAAATCAAATTTTATTAATCAACATAGCTAGGACTATCAGATCGAGGTGGTCTTTTATGATGATACTCTAATGATAATTATTTAAATAATGAACGATGGAGATGGCCTTCAAATTTTAAAATTATATCATATTTAGAAAAAAATATAAAAAATTTATATTATGCATCTATATAGTAGTGGTTGGCAAAAATCGCTGCTATAAGATCTATTGCAGTGGTTGAAAATCACTGCTATAGATTAAATGATAGTAGTTTTATATAACTACTACAATAGATCTATGATGGCAATTTCAAAAACCACTGCTATAGGTTATGCTAAATTTGCCTGGCCTACCCAATTTTTATCTTTCCTCTATTTTACTCTCTCTTTCCTCTTTATTTGAGCCCTAGCTACCCTCCCCGTCGCCGACCTATCCCATCATCAACCGCCTCCCTCTCGCACCACCCCTTCCCTCGCTCTCTTTCTCTCTTCTCACCTTAGCTACCTGTGCCCTACCTACCTACCCCATCGCTGGCTCGCCCGCCACCGCCCCCTCCCTCAGCCCTGCTGCTGGTTCCGGCCCCCTCGGCCCTGGCCTTACCTCTCTCAGCCCCGACCTCATCCTCGTCGGCCTCACCTCCCTCAGCCCCATTCTCCACCACCCCTTTCCTCTAATGCTACCATATATGGGCCCGCCCCAACATCGGCTCCGGCAACTCCCTCGATCCTGGCCTCCTTTGGCCTATCCCTTTCCTCTAGCACTATCGTTGACCCACCCCACTGTCGCCAACTCTCCCTCTAGCGCCACCATCGGTGACCCTCACAATCTATGCAACCCTCCCACAGTAGGTATATTTTTTTATTTAATTTTATAATAATATTAATAATTAATTATAATATTTATAATAATATTTATTATAATATATAATAATTATTATAAATATTATAATAAATGTTATTATAATATTTATTATAATAATATTATAATATTATTATAATAAATGATCCACCATAGGCTATGGTTAAATGGGTTGATTAGGGCTATAAATATTGATAATATATATATATATATATATATATTATTAGCAAGATAAGGCTTGATTTTAAGCTCAAACTCGAGTTCGAGCATGGCTTGGCTTATATTCGAGTCGAGTTGAGTCGATCTCGAGTTTTATCTATTTTTTATTCATTTTTTTCCATTCAAAAATTAATTAAATTGATACTATATTTTAAGTATATTCAATTAGTATTAAGATGCAACTATATTTTAAAGATATTCTACCAATAATCAATATGTTATAAATAATACTTATCTTATATCATTTTTTATTTTATTATTTTTTACAATATCCTATTTTAAAAATATTAGGTTTTTTTTTATAAAGAGATTGTGATAATTTTGGATGGAAAATGGTTAATTTTTAGTATAATTTTAGTGATATGAGTTCTTTTATTTTTTCTCTTCTTTTGCAAATATTTTAATAATTTTAAATGCCAAGATGATCTTGGATGGCCAATGACTGTTTAGCGGACAACCGTTCACAATCGATTTGGTTTAGTTGTAGCAGATACTAAAAGTATTTTTATAATGCATGATTAAATGATGAATCTAAGTCTTCTTTTTTTTTATTTTTTATTTTTTAATATTTAAAGAGAACCCTACCAATGGGTTCTGAGCTGTGCCGATGGCTATGGGCCATCCTGACGGATTTTGTGCCATGCCAGTGGATTTTAGGCCATGCTATGGACTATGCCAGCCGGTAAGCTGAAAATACCTACCGGCAGGCTGTGGATCATGTCGGCAGCCTTGGGCCATGCCATGCTGACGAATAAGAGAACTTCCACTGATAGGTTCTAGATCGTGTCAGTGGATTCTGGGCCATGCCATGGACTATACTAGTTGGTAAGCTGAAAATACATGCTGGCGGATTCTAGACCATGCCGACGAGTTCTAGGCCATGCCAGCGGGTTTTGGGCTATGCCAGTGATCTTAGGCTATACCGTGCTGGCCGATAAGAGAACCCTATTGGTAGGTTCTAGGTTGTGCCGGCGCATTCTTGACCGTCTGGTTCTGCCACCAGGGAGGCTACGATTAAAAGAGCTAGGAGTTTTAGGTTTAGCTTTTAACTTTTGAATTTTTTAATATATTTAAAATTATATTTGAATACTTTTAAATACTTGTTATTTAAATATTAGTGATTTAAATATTTCTAGACTACCTCCCATCAGAATTAGGAGAATTGGGCAGCTCAAGAGTACACGCATACTCTCGACCGTGAGTCTATGTCTAATCGTATGCATAGAGAGGTAATAAATTCTAAATCTTAGCTTATAAATTAAATTAATATTTTTTTTATATGTTTCTGATAAGTTGATCAATTGTTATAGCTAATGAGAGAAGAGATGATGTCCATCCATAGCACTATCTTTCGATCCAGTCGTATGGACAAAAAGAGCATATCGATGAATACCGCAATCGAAAGAATTTTTGTAAGTAATAAATATATTGGTATGATTAATATTATAGCATTTTTTATGATATTTTATTTAAATTTATAATTACAGAAGTAGTTTAACATGCTCCCAAGTGAGGTCCTAGACACCTTTGGCCCCCATGACCATCTATCTTAGGTCTTGAGGCTTGAGCACTATGAAAGGATTCGATGAAGGCCCGAACATACACCGATAAACTACTGGTCTGAGGCAAGCATCTCTTCATATATTCAGAGTCGTTAGTCGGGAGCAACTTGAGGAGGCATTGGCGCAAACAACTCAGGCCACAGAATGGGCTACTTAGGCTAAGGGGCACACATCTTAGCTATAGAGGGTCGTGACTGTTATAGTGATGAGGCTCTCTACGCATTTTAGAGCTGATTTCATGGGTCCTGAGAATATGTTGGCTAGTGTTGGTGCAGAATCTGGTTGACACCGGATCGAGCTGGAGTGGAGAAGGACAAGGTCACCGTCGATGACCTGCAAAATAAAGTTTCATCTAAAGTCAGTGGTGGTGGCTCCGGTAGGACCCTCCGACGATCAAGTCAGCTCTTCTGGCCAACAGAAATGAAGTGCTCAGCAATGAAAAGTGAGCTTTGATCCTTAGAAGGGAGAGGAGAGCTTAGAGGAAACATATCTAGAGGGTCTCTTTTATAGATGGAGCTTGATTGATGGTGACGGCCATACCGCCTGATGGTGGGCTGTTCGAGCCTGCATGGGATTTGGTGCAGAGAGGATGGCATCATCAGGCTGATAGTGACAACCATACCATTCGATAGTGGTGGGCCACTCAAGGTCTGATGGAGTTAGTTATGGAGGAGAGGCACCGCCTGTAGCATCGTCTATGGCAGACTGATGATGATCGTTCATTCAGATTTAATAGTCGTGGCTCTAAGAAAGTAGGCATTGATTGGTGGACTTCGGCATATATCAATTTCAGAAGAGTTCGAACTCCTGGAGGAGTTCGGTCGAAGGAGAAGCTCGGAAGGAGTTCAGCTCCTATAGGCATCCGACTGAAAGAGCGCGGAGGAAGTTCGGCTCTCGTGGACATCCGGTTGGACGAGTGTGGAGGAAGTTCGACTCTCGTGGGAGTCCAACTAAAGCTCGGCCATTGAGAAGTTCGAAAGGGGCTCGACTGCTAAGGAGTTTGGCCAGTTGAAGGGATTCGGCTAAAATTCGACCGCTGGAGAGTTCGATCGGTTGAAGGAGTTCGGTTAAGACTCGACCACTGAAGCTCTTCCATGGCTCTCGATTGCTTTAGGCTGAGTATCAAACTAAACTTTGGTAGGAGCAGGGTTTATCCCCAACAATAGTCCCCCGCCCCCCACTTTTGAGTTTGAAACTCGAAAGAAGAAAGTGCAGAAAAGACGACTACAGAAGTCCTCTTCTAGGCTCTATGCTAGTTCAGGTTGAAGCTCGCGGAAGATTTCATCTCCAACCAAGACTGACTCAGGGAAGATCCTATCTCCTACAGCCGAGGTTAGAGCTTAGAAGAGATCTTATCTCCTTCTGTCGAGATTGAAGGTTGAGCTCGGGAGAGATCTTAACTCGAACCGAGGTTAACTCGATCGCTTGGGAGAGATCTTATCTCTAGCCGAGGTTGACATGATCACTCGAGAGAGATCTGATCTCTAGTCGAGATTGACTCAAAGGAGATCTTATCTTCTACAGTCGAGGTTGGAGCTCGATCGCTTGAGAGAGATCTTATCTCTAGCTGAGGTTGATCCGATCGCTCGAAAGAGATCTTATCTCTAGCCGAGGTTGGCATGGATGCTCGGGAGAAATCTTATCTCTAGCCGAGGTTGACATGGTCACTCGAAAGAGATCTTATCTCTAGCCGAGGTTGACTCGGATGCTTGGGAGAGATCTTATCTCTAGCCAAGGTTGTCATGGTCGCTCGGAAGAAATCTTATCTCTAGTCGAGGTTAACACGGACGCTCGAGAGAGATCTTATCTCTAGCCGAGATTATCACGGCCGCTCGGGAGAGATCTTATCTTTAGTCGAGGTTGGAGCTCAGGGGAGATCTTATCTCCTATAGTCGAGGTTGAAGGTTGAGCTTGGGGGAGATCTTAACTCCAGTCGAGGTTGACTCGGTCGCTCGAAAGAGATCTTATCTCTAGTCGACGTTGGCATGGGTGCTCGAAAGAAATCTTATCTCTAGCCGAGGTTGTCACGGTCACTCGGGAGAGATCTTATCTCTAGCCAAGGTTGACACGGACGCTCGAAAGAGATCTTATCTCTAGCCGAGGTTGGCGTAGACTTTGAAGCTCGGTCTTTAACTTTGCTCATGTTAGGATGAGGTTCTCTTCCTATTCCTAATGGGCTGTGGGGGCACATAAGGGCCGTTGTCAAAACCTCTCCCTCCATCTCGTCTAAAATGAACGAGGCCTTCAACTTTGCTCGCGTTAGGATGAGATTCTTCTCCTATTCCTAATGGACTATGGGGGCACATAAGGGCCAATGTCGGGGCCTCTCCCTCTATCTCGTCTAAAATGAACGAGGCCTTCGACTTTGCTCACGTTAGGATGAGGTTCTTCTCCTATTTCTAATGGACTGTGGGGGCACATAAGGGCCGTTGTCGGGGCCTCTCCCCCCATCTCATCTAAAATGAATGAGACCTTCGACTTTGCTCGCATTAGGATGAAGTTCTCCTCCTATTTTCTAACGAGCTGTGGGGGCATATAAGGGCCGTTGTCAGGGTCTCTCCCTCCATCTCATCTAAAATGAATGAGGCCTTCGACTTTGCTCACGTTAGGACGAGATTCTCCTCCTATTCCTAAAGGGCTATGGGGGCACATAAGGGCCGTTGTCAAGGCCTCTCCCTCCATCTCGTCTAAAATGAATGAGGCCTTCAACTTTGCTCGCATTAGGACGAGGTTCTCCTCCTATTCCTAACGGACTGTAGGAGCACATAAGGACCATTGTCAGGGCCTCTCCCACCATCTCGTCTAAAATGAATGAGGCCTTCGACTTTGCTCATGTTAGGACGAGGTTCTCCTCCTATTCTTAATGGGCTATGGGGGCATATAAGGATCGTTATCTGGGTCTCTCCCCCCATCTCATCTGAAATGAATGAGGCGTTCGACTTGCTCATATTAGGATGAGGTTCTCCTCTTGTTCCTAACATGGCCACTATTGATTGCTTCTTGCCTATCATCAAGTAGTTTTTACATTGACAAACAATATTATTGAATTGGAAGAATTTTATCGAATGAAAGTTACTGGCAGCACATCCCCAAATTTTCTATGTTTTAGGGTCATGGGAGCATTATTCCTCCGAGTTTCTTCAGACAGTAAGTCTCGAGCCGGATGACCTCCTCTATCTCATGCTGGCCTTCTCAGTTTGAAGCCAGCTTCTCTTGGCTTTGAAGCTGAGAGATGATGGCTCACCGAAATACCAAGTTTTTCCTAGATGTAGCGTCGATGATACGAGAGGCGGTCGATCTTTTTGTTGTTCCTCCATCATCGAAACCTTCCAGAGGGAGGGTCTCTACGTGCCCTTTTATTGGGGCTTCCTTGATGACGAGCTGGAGAAGTTCGAGCTTGCTTGTACTCTGGGGGAGGTCATGAGCACGATCGAACTTCTTTCTGCCCTCTTGTGAAATCTCCTAGAGGAGAACTTCTGTTAGATATATGTGCCCTATAAGCCAAAATTGGCTGACATTTGTAATACACTTCTAGGGGCAAAATTATAATTTTGACTAAAATAAATAAAATGGGTTATTTTCTATCACATATGTATATTTAGTATTTATGATACATCTTTTGAGTTAATGATAATGATAATTCATATTTACAAGAGTTGAAAATTTAAGACATGAATAATCATTATTAACTCATAAAATGCTTCCGACCATAGAATCATCATGAGGATGGTAATTGATCTAGAAGGTTGGTGTACAATCACTTCTCTTTAGTAGATGAGTCTTGAGTCTAGGGTGTGGAGACACCGGAGCGAGAGTATAGGTACTCGTTAGAGAACGAGGGCACTGAGCGTGACCACCTCGAGTAGTCATTAGAAAGTCTACCTTCTCATCAATGACTGACTCGATGCTGCAGTGGTGTGTCAGATTCTTTGACCTAAGATGATCGATAGTTCACCTTGAGGGTGTTATAGTTTGACTACACCATAACTCGATCTCCTAGCCATATGGAATCCTGAGGTGTATGTTAGCTATAGCATGTTCATTGTAGGAATTGGATAGCATCAAGATGGAATCTATCTACCTCGATGGTAGAGGAGCAGCCCTATGATGATCATGAGAATTAAGTCCAGAAGTCCATGACCATGGCGAGTGAAATAATAGAAAGAGTTTCTATTTAGATTTTCACATCAGACTTGAATCGAATGATTACATCATATGACAGAGACTAGAGTTTGACGAGTTCACCTTAACCCTAATCTGATCGGGGCTCAAGATAGAAGAACTTAATCACACAGGTAGTTGCACTAAAAGGTTCGCATTCAGCTCTGATCGATTGCCACCATATACTGCTAGGTATCACTGATGGATTTTGTGAGCAATTAGAATAATTTAGATGATCAATCATTCTAGCTGTTCGAATCAGAAAAGTTCTGATCCATCGAAAGGAGTTTCAATGATGTCGATGATAGAGATCATGACATATCCTATTATCATATAAAATAGAATCTAACTGGGTCACACAAACAAGGGTTTGAATCTGATGATCATCAATTGAACTAATCCAGTTCAATTGATCTGAATGAGATTCAATTAGGTTCAAGAAAATTATGCTAGCACTCGATTGAACCTAACGTTCTTCTTTTACTATCATAAATAGTTGTCCTTACTGAGCCAAAGAAGTTTGTGCTCAATCAGAGGCCTTCACTTGATCTGACTGGAGTCTATAAAGGTCAAAAAAGGGTTGTCTTATTTTATAAGATAATACCTGCCATTTTTGGTCACCTGCCATTTTTTGTCCTTTGACTTTGGTCAAAAGTTGACCTTTGACTGGTCAAACATTGACCATTGATACTTTGACTTCTGTCCACATGTCACGCACCTATTGGAGAGCTAGTGAGGGCTTATCCTCCTACCAAAACCTGACAAGAGGTGTTAGATATATGTGCCCTAGAAGCCAGAATTGGCTGACACTTGTAATACACTTCTAGGGGCAAAATTATAATTTTGACTATAATTAATGAAATGGGTTATTTTCTATCACACCTGTGTATTTAGTGTCTGTGATACATCCGTTGAGTTAATGGTAATGATAATTCATATTTTCAAGAGTTGAAAATTTAAGACATGAATAATCATTATTAACTCATAAACAGCTCCCGACCATAGGATCATCACGAGGATAGTGATTGATCCGGAAGGTTGGTGTACAATCGCTTCTCTTTAGTAGATGAGTCTTGAGTCTACGGTGTGGAGACACCGGAGCGAGAGTATAGGTACTCGTTAGAGAACGAGGGCACTGAGCGTGACCACCTCGAGTAGTCATTAGGGAAGTCTACCTTCTCGTCAATGACTGACTCGATGCTGCAGTAGTGTGTCTGGTTCTTTGACCTGAGATGCATCGGCAGTTCACCTTGAGGGTGTTATAGTTTGACTACACCATTACTCGGTCTCCTAGCCATATGGAAACCCTGAGGTGTATGTTGGCTATAGCATGTTCATTGTAGGAACTGGATTGCATCAAGATGGGAATCTATCTACCTCGGTGGTAGAGGAGCAGCCCTATGATAATCATGAGAATCAAGTCCTGAAGCCCATGGCCATTGGTAGAGTGAAATAATAGAAAGAGTTTCTATTTAGATTTTCACATTGGACTCGAATCGAATGATTATATCATATGACAGAGACTAGGGTTTGACGAGTTTACCTTAACCCTAATCTGATCGGGGCTCAAGATAGAAGAACTTAATCACACAGGTAGCTGCACCAAGAGGTTCGCATTCAGCTCTGATGGGTTGCCACCATATACTGCTAGGTGTCACTGGTGGATTTTGGGAGCAATTAGAATGATTTAGATGATCGATCATTCTAGCTGTTCGAATCAGAAGAGTTCTGATCCATCGAAAGGAGTTTCGATGATGTCTATGATAGAGATCATGACATATCCCATTACCATACAGAACTGAACCTAACTGGGTCACACAAACAAGGGTTTGAATCTGGTGATCATCAATTGAACTGATCTAGTTCAATTGATCTGAATGAGATTCAATTAGGTTCAAGGAAATCGTGCTAGCACTCGATTGAACCTAACGTTCTTCTTTTACTATCATAAATAAGTTGTCCTGACTGAGCCAAAGGAGTTTGTGCTCAATCAGAGGCCTTCATATGGTCTGACTGGAGGTTGTCCAAGTCAGAATAGGTTGTCTTATTTTAAGACATTACCTGCCATTTTTGGTCACCTGCCATTTCTTGTTCTTTGACTTTGGTCAAAAGTCTACCTTTGACTGGTCAAATGTTGACCATTGACACTTTGACTTTTGACCATGTGTCATGCACCTATTGGAGATCTGGTGGGGGCCTGTCCCCCTGCCAGAACCTGGCAAGGAGGAGGGCGCACGCTAAGGGTGGCGTGAGCCCAAGTAGGAGGCGCCTAGGAGTCCTTGTTGGACAAGGACTCCACCTCCCTTTTGGATTCCAATCAGAGTTCTACTAAGAATCCAGTTTGACTGGTCTTAGGCGCCCTCTAAGGAGGAATCCAGGGGTCTCTATTCCAACCAATCAGATTTAGATCTGATTTCACAAAGGGTTGTGATTGGTTGAGAGGAAGAGGAGTTGGATCACAAGAGGTCTATAAATAAGACCCTGCGCCCAACCCTAATTCCAATGCTATTGAGACCCCACGCCCCAAGGCTGCCTCTCCCCTCCTTCTCCACGCCATAGTCTCTTCTCCCCTTGCTCTCCACGTCCAAAAGTGTTTTGGATTTAGGTTGGTGCGATTCAGATCAAGGAAAGGCGATCAAAAGCAAGAAGGCTGCGCTGCTGCAAAAGGACGACTGCAGATCTTCAAAAGAGTTTTGAAGATCCTACAGATCAGATCCAGATCTAATTTTTGGAGGTGTGATAGAGAAGAAGAGGATCTCCAGATCCAACCCGAGTGGATACCGATAGAGGCCAGGCGCTTGCGTGGCTAAGATCCAGAACCTTCCGCTGCAATCAGGATCATGTACAGGATAATAGGATTACCCAAATCAGGTAAATTAAATTTGATTTAATTTATCTTATTTTATTTTATTTATTAAAATAATAAGAATCAGATCTGAAATATATCAAGATCTGATTGGAGATCAAGAGAAATTTTTTAAAATATATCTCTTGATCTGATCAGATCTGGACGAACCTGGACCGGGAAATCAGGATTTTCCTTCAGAAGGGAGGGCGATGCCACCCTGGCGTGTGCCCAGCTAAGGCACCCAGGAGCCCCTATTGGATGGGACTCCTCTCCTTTTGGATTCCGATTAGAGTTCTCCAAGAAATCAAGTTTGACTGATCTTAGCGCCATTTGAGGAATCAGGGGACTCTATTTTCATCTAGATTTAGACTGATTTCACAAAGGATTGTGATTGGTTGGAAAAGAAGAGGATTGGATCATGCTAGTCTATAAATAAGACCCTGCACCAACACAATTGTATTGGAAAAGAAATTGAAAATTCCCACCCAAGGCTGCCCTTCTCTCTCCTCTATACCATCTTCTGACCCTCTCTCTCCTCTCCATGCCCAAGAAAGTTGGGCTTCAGTTTGGTGCGATCCAGGCAAGAAAAGGCTGACGAGAAAGCAAGAAGGCAGCCCTACTACAAGAGACAGCAGCACATCTTCAAAAGGAGTTTTGAAGATCTTCAAAATCAGATTTAGATCTAAATTTTAGAGAAAAAAAAGAAGAGAAAGAAGATCTCTAGATCCAGCCTGAGTGGATATCGGTAGAGGCCAAGCAATTGCGTGGCTGCTTTCAGAATCTCAAGAAAGCAACATGATCATCACAGGATAATTAGATTACCCAAACAAGGTAACATTAATTTAGATTTAATTTAATTTAATTTTTTTATTTATTAGATCATAAAATTAGATCTGAAAAGTATCAGATCTGATTTAGATCTAAGAGAAAATTTTTGAAATATGCCTCTCGATCAAATCAGATTTGAACGAACCTGACCCAAAAAATCTGATTTTTCCTTCAACTGGTATCAGAGCCAGGTTCGTATAAAATTTATTTAGATCTAATTTAATTTGATAAATTAGTAATTTTAGATATCACATGAGATGTGATTAGATCTAAAATTAGAAAAATAAAAAATTAAAATTAATTAATCTAGATCTAATATGTATGAGATACATAACTAGACTAGGAATAGAATTATTCTATGTGTAGTCTAGTATAATCATATTTTTATTTGATTAAATATAATTTTTAGATCTATTTATTTACTATTTTTTGATCTTATAAATATTATAATCAGATCTAAAAATAAAAAATAAATTTAATTTAATTTATTCATATGAGATATGATAGTTGCATGTTTAGACTAGTTGTAAAATAGTTCTACAAAGGTCTAGATTAAATTTTATTTGATGTGATCAAATTTAAATTTAATTTTTTAGATGATTATGAGATAATTTAGATCTAAAAAATATGCATGATATGATACATGAGATGTATGCAAAATATATTTTAATTAGATCAATTTTTTATATGAGATATATGCTTAGATCTAATTAGTTTTGTAGATTAGTTGTATTTCTGATTAAGGCATTCCCTCCTTGGTCGTCCGATCATAAGAACGAAAAAGGGTTTAAAGGCCTCTCCTTCCATCCAATGGGGTGTTTCTTATGACGTGTAGGGCGGGTGCTACGCGTTCGTAGCCCTTAATCAAAAAATTTCAAAAAACTTGATCTTTCTGCAAAAATCCTGGATCCTAAAACCCTAGAATTTATTATTGCCATACTTTTATTTATGAACCCTACTATTAATTAAGAATTAAGATTATGAAATATCAATTAGATCTTAAAATTAAGAATTTTAGATCTAAGACATATTTCATAATACTGGATTAGGCTCGGATAGCTCAATTAGTCTAAGCGGATTGATTCAAACACGATCAAAGTTAGTTAGATGGGAATCAACAATAGCTTAAATTGACCAGCCTAATAGGATTAAGTCTAGTTAAGATCGAGTCACGATCAAGCAAGATCTAATTAGGCTCAGAGGTTAGAGTTGGATTGTAGGCTAACCCAATTGATTCTGGGTCAATAATTGTGTCTTAAGTAAGTTTAGCACATATCAGATCGACTCGATTTTTAATGGGAGCTACTCGACCTGGAAATGCATCTTGTACGAGTTAAATGGTTATTCCTTCCACCGATCTCACTTATCTGGCCATATCTGTTTAATCCAGTTCTGATTTGAGTGGTCCATAATCCGAGCTAAAAACCATGCCACTAGGTTAGTCATGAATTGTTATGACTATGATAAATCTAGTTAATGAGACTGAATCAATTCTTCCCTAAGAAAAGATTAAGTCTGAGGTCTTTCCACCATTGTAGATGTGCGGGGGCTTCCAGGGTGATTTTTCTCGCCTGGCATACAGTGGTAGCTTGCACCGAAAAGACACACCATGTCTATTGAGGCATTGAATGCTATGGGTGGAGGATGAGTGGGGCTCAAATATTTTGGATACGGTGGGAGACTCATTAGAAATTCAGTCTGGTGCAAATGGTGGGTCCTGACTTAACTAAGGAGTGGATCAAATATTTCGGATACGGTTAGATTCATGAATATAGAGATCAGTTTGGGTGCCACCATGATTCAGAGAATCATTGAACAAGAGTTGTTCACTCATTGGCTAACCATCAACCAATAACTATTAGGTGAGGTGATGAGTCAGTTGGTGAGACCACACTACCCACTAGAAATCATTAATCGTGGAGATTTTTGCATCTCTACAGAGGGAGTGTAGGGATCCGAGAAAATAGTGGGAGCTAATTTATTTAAAAATAAAATTTTTAAATAAATTGGTCAAGTCATAATTATAGTATCTAACTAGAATCTTTGACTCTCTATAGAAAAATATCTGCGTCCAACCCATTGGCACGTATCCTGGACACACATAGACTGACTGGACCCAATTATAAAGATTGGCTAAGAAACTATAAAATCATTTTGGGTTTTCAAGAAGTTAACCCATGTATTGGACCAGGACCCTCCCACCTTACCAGCTCGTCCATCCACTGAATAGAGAGCGTCTCTGAAAAAATGGATAGACGAAGATAATAAGGCCAGATATTACATGTTGGGCTCGATGTCTGATGAGCTCCAGCGCCAACATGAAGATATCGGGACTGCTCGCCAAATGTTGGCTCACCTGCAGGAGATGTTTGGTGAACAGAGTCGCGCAGCCAAGTATCAAGTCACGAAATGACTTTTTAAGGCTAAGATGCGTGATGGGCAGTCAGTCCAAGATCACTGTCTGATGATGATCAAGGACATGGAAGAGCTTGAGAAGCTCGGTGTGAAGTTAGACTTGGATCTGCAGAATGATATTATTCTGCAATCCTTGACTGATGCATATGGGCAATTCATCATGAATTACCACATGCATAAACTTCAAAATTCCTTGGCCGAATTAATGAATATGCTGGTCACCGCTGAGCTTTCTATGAAAGGTTCTAAAGGCTCAGTTCTTGCTATGGAATGGACTTCTTCCAAAAGAAAGTCTTATGGAAAGAAAAAGAAGTCTGTGAAAAAGCAGAAGGTGGAAGGAGCAAAGAAGAAGAAGGCAGAGCCGAAGATGAAAGCCGCTGCCAAAGGAAAGTATTTTCCATTGCAACAGCGACGGCCATTGGAAGCGGAACTGCCCTACTTACCTGGCCACCCTGAAGAACAAGAAGGAAGGTCCTTCTGGAGGTATGCTCGTTATTGAGTCTAACCTTATGATTTCTTCTGCATCCAGTTGGGTGCTTGACTCTGGTTCTAGTGCTCATCTGTGCACTTCCATGCAGGGTCTTGAGGATAGCAGGAGGCTGAGGGATGGAGACATGATCCTACGCATCGGTAATGGAGCAAGAGTTGCTGCAGTAGCCGTGGGAACATATCCTCTTCGATTACCATCTGGTTTAGACTTAGTTTTGAAAGACTGTTATTATGTGCCTGCAGCTAGCAGGAATTTGATTTCTGTTTCATGCTTAGCACTAGAAGGCTATGTGATTACCTTCTTTAAGGACCATTGTAACATTCTTTATGAAAGAAATAAAATTGCAAATGGTTTCCTTATTAATGGTCTTTATCAGCTACATATTGATGTACCTATTCTAACTATCGAGCAAAACGTGAATGCCAAACGACCTAGGGATAGTCCAAATGATAGATATCTATGGCACCTAAGATTAGGTCATATAGCAGAAGATAGGATCAACAAATTAGAGAAAAATGGGCTATTGAGTCCATTGACTTCGAGTCATATCCAACTTATGAATCTTGTCTTCAAGGCAAAATGACTAAACTCCCTTTTGTAGGACATGGGGAAAGGGCCACAGATCTCCTTGCCCTAGTACATACTGATGTGTGCGGCCCATTTGATGTGCCGGCTAGAGGCAATTTTGTCTACTTCATTACCTTTACCGATGATCTATCTAGGTATGGGTATGTGTATCTTATGAGACACAAGTCTGAAGCTTTTGAAAAGTTCAAAGAATTCAGACATGAAGTAGAAAAATAAACTGAAAAATCCATTAAGGTTCTTCGATCAGATCGAGGAGGTGAATACCTTAGTCAGGAATTCCTAGACTATCTCAAGGAAAAATGGCATAGTCTCTCAATGGACTCCACCAGGAACACCTCAACTCAACGGGGTTTCAGAATGGAGAAATCGGACTCCTATTGGATATGGTCCGATCCATGATGAGCTTCACAGACCTTCCTGATTTTCTTTGGGGACACTTCATTGTTAACTTCAATTTATCTACTGAATAGGGTTTCCCTCTAAAACCGTTCCTACCACACCGTATGAGATATGGCATGGTAAGAAACCAAGTCTGAGTCATCTCAGAATTTGGGGTTGTCCGGCTCATGTCAAAAGACAACAAGCGGACAAGTTAGAGTTTAGGTCCTTTAGAGCTCGATTCATAGGATATCCTAAAGAGTCATTAGGATACTATTTCTACATTCCAGAAGACCACAATGTGATTGTGAGTCGACATGCCATCTTTCTTGAAAAATAGTTTATTCAAGATAGCGGCATTGGAAAGCAGATTAAGCTTGATGAGAAAGTCTCACAAGTACAATGAGCTAAGGACCAATTGGAACCAAATCAGGTTGAGCCAATAAGAACACTACCTCCTCCACCTCGTAGATCGAAAAGAGTTTTCCATCCCCCTGAAAGATACTTAGGTATTATTTCAGAGGAAGTAGAGAAAATGTTCCTCATAGGTAATGGTGCTCATGGTGATGATCCCAAAACCTACAATGAGGCGATATCAGATATCGACTCCGAGAAATGGCTAGAGGCAATGCAGTCAGAAATTGACTCGATGCACTCAAACCAAGTCTGGACCTTGGTAGATCCACCAGAAGGTATAGTACCTATTGGGTGTAAATGGATCTTCAAGAGAAAGATTGGTGCAGATGGGAAATGTGGAGACATTCAAGGCTAGACTAGTGGCAAAAGGTTATAGTCAACGCGAAGGCATTGACTATCAGGATACCTTTTCCCCAGTGGCTATGCTAAAATCCATCCGCACATTGCTTGCCATTGCAGCCTATTTCGATTATGAAATATGGCAAATGGATGTGAAAATGGCATTCTTGAATGGATATCTTGAGGAAGATATCTATATGGAACAGCCGCTAGGTTTCACATCCAGTGATACTGATCACAAGGTTTGCAAGCTGCAAAGGTCCATATATGGACTTAAGCAAGCATCTCGGAGCTGGAACACTCATTTCAATGATGTGATCAAAATGTTTGGTTTCATCAAAAATGAAGAGGAACCATGTGTTTTCAAAAAGATCAGTGGGAGCGCTGTTGTCTTCCTCGTATTGTACGTGGATGACATCCTCCTTATTGGGAATGATATTCCCATGATGACAACAGGTCAAATTATGGTTGTCCAAGGAATTCTCCATGAAAGACCTAGGTGAAGCATCCTTTATTCTAGGAATTAAGGTCTATAGGGATAGACCGAATAGGATGCTAGGACTTTCACAGAAGATGTACATAAGAAGAAGTACTAAAGAGGTTTAGTATGGAAAACTCTAAGAGGGGATTAATACCCTTCAGACATGGTATTCATCTTTCCAAGAAGATGTGCCCTAGCACACCTGAGGAAATAGAACGCATGAGCAAGATCCCTTATGCTTCTGCAATAGGGAGCCTCATGTATGCCATGCTATGTACACGACCTGATATAGCCCATGCTGTGAGTGTCACAAGCAGATATCAGTCAAATCCAGGTGAAGAACACTGGACTTCTGTGAAATGTATCCTTAAGTACTTGAGAAGAACTAAGGATATGATGTTGGTCTTTGGTAATGGAGAACTCCAAGTCCAGGGATACACAGACTCGGATTTCATGTCCGATATAGATGATCGAAAGTCGACATCTGGAAGTCTGTTTGTGTGCAATGGTGGTGCTGTCAGCTGGAAGAGTTCCAAGCAAACGGTGATAGCAGATTCCACCATGGAAGCAGAATATATCGCTGCATCAGAGGCTGCGAAGGAAGCATTCTGGTACAAGAAGTTTGCTGCAGAAATTGGAGTAATGCCATCAGATGCCATTCCTCTATACTGCGACAACAATGGCGCCATAGCCCTTGCTAAGGAGCCAGGTCTCACCAGAAATCCAAGCACATTGAGCGGCGATACCACCTCATCCGATTACCTCGAGAAGGGTTATGTCGAGGTCAAGAGAGTCAACTCCACAGATAATGTGGCAGACCCACTTACAAAGCCGTTGGGCCAGCAGAAGATCGAAGCCCACCTTGAGAAGATGGGACTTAGACTTGTAGCCAATTGGCTTTAGGACAAGTGGAAGATTGTTAGATATATGTGCCCTAGAAGCCAGAATTGGCTGACACTTGTAATACACTTCTAGGGGCAAAATTATAATTTTGACTAAATCAATAAAATGGGTTATTTTCTATCACATATGTGTATTTAGTGTCTGTGATACATCCTTTGAGTTAATGGTAATGATAATTCATATTTTCAAGAGTTGAAAATTTAAGACATGAATAATCATTATTAACTCATAAAATGCTTCCAATAGTTATCACGAGCATGGTGATAATCACCATCCTCGTGATGATCCTATGGTCGGGAGCATTTTATGAGTTAATAATGATTATTCATGTCTTAAATTTTCAACTCTTGAAAATATGAATTATCATTACCATTAACTCAAAGGATGTATCACAGACACTAAATACACATATGTGATAGAAAATAACCCATTTTATTGATTATTAGTCAAAATTATAATTTTGCCCCTAGAAGTGTATTACAAGTGTCAGTCAATTCTGGCTTCTAGGGCACATATATCTAACAATCTCCCACTTATCCTAAAGCCAATTGGCTACAAGTCTAAGTCCCATCTTCTCAAGGTGGGCTTCGATCTTCTGCTGGCCCAACGGCTTTGTAAGTGGGTCTGCCACATTATCTGTGGAGTTGACTCTCTTGACCTCGACATAACCCTTCTCGAGGTAATCGCGGATGAGGTGGTATCGCCGCTCAATGTGCTTGGATTTCTGGTGAGACCTCGGCTCCTTAGCAAGGGCTATGGCGCCATTATTGTCGCAGTATAGAGGAATGGCATCTGATGGCATTACTCCAATTTCTGCAGCAAACTTCTTGTACCAGAATGCTTCCTTCGCAGCCTCTGATGCAGCGATATATTCTGCTTCCATGGTGGAATCTGCTATCACAGTTTGCTTGAAACTCTTCCAGCTGACAGCACCACCATTGCACACAAACAGACTCCCAGATGTCGACTTTCGATCATCTATATCGGACATGAAATCCGAGTCTGTGTATCCCTGGACTTGGAGTTCTCCGTTACCAAAGACCAACATCATATCCTTAGTTCTTCTCAAGTACTTAAGGATACATTTCACAGAAGTCCAGTGTTCTTCACCTGGATTTGACTGATATCTGCTTGTGACACTCACAGCATGGGCTATATCAGGTCGTGTACATAGCATGGCATACATGAGGCTCCCTATTGCAGAAGCATAAGGGATCTTGCTCATGCATTCTATTTCCTCAGGTGTGCTAGGGCACATCTTCTTGGAAAGATGAATACCATGTCTGAAGGGTATTAATCCCCTCTTAGAGTTTTCCATACTAAACCTCTTTAGTACTTCTTCTTTGTACATCTTCTGTGAAAGTCCTAGCATCCTATTCGGTCTATCCCTATAGACCTTAATTCCTAGAATAAAGGATGCTTCACCTAGGTCTTTCATGGAGAATTCCTTGGACAACCATAATTTGACCATTGTCATCATGGGAATATCATTCCCAATAAGGAGGATGTCATCCACGTACAATACTAAGAAAGACAACAGCGCTCCCACTGACCTTTTTGAAGACACATGGTTCCTCTTCATTTTTGATGAAACCAAACATTTTGATCACATCATTGAAATGAGTGTTCCAGCTCCGAGATGCTTGCTTAAGTCCATATATGGACCTTTGCAGCTTGCAAACCTTGTGATCAGTATCACTGGATGTGAAACCTAGCGGCTGTTCCATATAGATATCTTCCTCAAGATATCCATTTCAAGAATGCCATTTTCACGTCCATTTGCCATATTTCATAATCGAAATAGGCTGCAACGGCAAGCAATGTGCGGATGGATTTTAGCATAGCCACTGGGAAAAAGGTATCCTGATAGTCAATGCCTTCGCATTGACTATAACCTTTTGCCACTAGTCTAGCCTTGAATGTCTCCACATTTCCCATCTGCACCAATCTTTCTCTTGAAGATCCATTTACACCCAATAGGTACTATACCTTCTGGTGGATCTACCAAGGTCCAGACTTGGTTTGAGTGCATCGAGTCAATTTCTGACTGCATTGCCTCTAGCCATTTCTCAGGAGTCGATATCTGATATCGCCTCATTGTAGGTTTTGGGATCATCACCATGAGCACCATTACCTACGAGGAACATTTTCCTCTACTTCCTCTGAAATAATACCTAAGTATCTTTCAGGGGGATGGAAAACTCTTTTCCGATCTACGAGGTGGAGGAGGTAGTGTTCTTATTGGCTCAACCTGATTTGGTTCCAATTGGTCCTTAGCTCGTTGTACTTGTGAGACTTTCTCATCAAGCTTAATCTGCTTTCCAATGCCGCTATCTTGAATAAACTATTTTTCAAGAAAGATGGCATGTCGACTCACAATCACATTGTGGTCTTCTGGAATGTAGAAATAGTATCCTAATGACTCTTTAGGATATCCTATGAATCGAGCTCTAAAGGACCTAAACTCTAACTTGTCCGCTTGTTGTCTTTTGACATGAGCCGGACAACCCCAAATTCTGAGATGACTCAGACTTGGTTTCTTACCGTGCCATATCTCATACGGTGTGGTAGGAACGGTTTTAGAGGAAACCCTATTCAGTAGATAAATTGAAGTTAACAATGAATGTCCCCAAAGAAAATCAGGGAGGTCTGTGAAGCTCATCATGGATCGAACCATATCCAATAGAGTCCGATTTCTCCATTCTGAAACCCCGTTGAGTTGAGGTGTTCCTGGTGGAGTCCATTGAGAGACTATGCCATTTTTCCTTGAGATAGTCTAGGAATTTTCGGCTAAGGTATTCACCTCCTCGATCTGATCGAAGAACCTTAATGGATTTTTCAGTTTGTTTTTCTACTTCATGTCTGAATTCTTTGAACTTTTCAAAAGCTTCAGACTTATGTCTCATAAGATACATACCCATACCTAGATAGATCATCGGTAAAGGTAATGAAGTAGACAAAATTGCTTCTAGACATTATATCTAGGGCAAGGAGATATGTCCAACAAAAGAGTTTAGTCATTTTGCCTTGAAGACAAGATATGATATGACTCAGCAATGGACTCAATAGATTTTTCTCCAATTTGTTGATCCTATCTTCTGCACTAGGTGCCATAGATATCTGAGAAAGTCGATAGTCATCAGTAGCTGATAAAGACACTTTGCAATTTTATTTTTTTCATAAAGAATGTTACAATGGTCCTTAAAGAAGGTAATCACATAGTTCTTCTAAAGCATAAAATAGAAATCAAATTTCTAGCTAGCTGCCAAAACTAAGTCTAAACCAGATGGTAATCGAAGAGGGTATGTTCCCACGGCTACTGCAGCAACTCTTGCTCCATTATCGATGCGTAGGATCATGTCTCCATCCCTCAGCTATCCTCAAGACCCTGCACACAGAGAACTAGAACCAGAGTCAAGCACCCAACTGGATGCAGAAGAAATAAGGTTAGACCTCCAGAAGGACCTTCCTTCTTGTTCTTCAGGGTGGCCAGGTAAGTAGGGCAGTTTCGCTTCCAATGGCCGTCGCTGTTGCAATGGAAAATACTTTCCTTTGGCATCGGCCTTTTTCTTCGGCTCTGCCTTCTTCTTCTTTGCTCCTTCCACCTTTTGCTTTTTCACAGACTTCTTTTTCTTTCCATAAGACTTTCTTTTGGAAGAAGTCCGTTCCATAGCAAGAACTGAGCCTTTAGAACCTTTCATAGAAAGCTCAGCGGTGACCAGCATATTCATTAATTCGGCCAAGGAATTTTGAAGTTTATGCATGTGGTAATTCATGATGAATTGCCCATATGCATCAGTCAAGGATTGCAGAATAATATCATTCTGCAGATCCAAGTCTAACTTCACACCGAGCTTCTCAAGCTCTTCCATGTCCTTGATCATTGTCAGACAGTGATCTTGGACTGACTGCCCATCACGCATCTTAGCCTTAAAAAGTCATTTCGTGACTTGATACTTTGGCTGCGCGACTCTGTTCACCAAACATCTCTTACAGGTGAGCCAACATTTGGCGAGCAGTCCCGATATCTTCATGTTGGTGCTGGAGCTCATCAGACATCGAGCCCAACATGTAATATCTGGCCTTATTATCTTCGTCTATCCATTTTTTCCAGAGACGCTCTCTGTTCAGTGGATGGACGGGCTGGTAAGGTGGGAGGGTCCTGGTCCAAAACATGGGTTAACTTCTCGGAACCCAAAATAATTTTGTAGTTCCTGAGCCAATCTTTATAATTGGGTTCCAGTCAGTCTATGTGTGTCCAGGATACGTGCCAATGGGTTGGACGCAGATATTTTTCTGTAGAGAGTCAAAGATTCTAGTTAGATACTTATAATTATGACTTGACCAATTTATTTAGGGAATTTTATTTTTAAACAAATTAGCTCCCACTATTTTCTCGGATCCCTACACTCCCTCTGTAGAGATGCAAAAATCTCCATGATTAATGATTTCTAGTGGGTGGTGCGGTCTCACCAACTGACTCATCACCTCACCTAACAGTTATTGGTGATGGGTTAGCCAATGAGTGAACAACTCTTGTTCAATGATTCTCTAATCATGGTGCACCCAAACTTGGTCTCTAATTCATGAATCTCACCGTATCCAGAATATTGATCCACTCCTTAGTTAAGTCAGACCCACCATTTGCATAGACTGGATTCCTAATTGAGTCTCTCACCGTATCCGAAATATTGAGCCCAACTCATCCTCCAGCCCATAGCATCCAATGCCTAATAGACATGGTTGCATCTTTCGGTGCAACTGAGCCACTGTATCCAGCCGAGAACAATCAACCTCAGGAAGGGCCCGCACATCTACAATGGTGGAAGACCTCAGACTTAATCTTTTCTTAGGAGAGAATTGATTCAGGTCTCATTAAACTAGACTTGTCATAGTCATAACAATTATGACTAACCTAGTGGCATGGGTTAGCTCGGATTATTGACCACCTCAGATCAGAACTGTGTCAACAGATATGGCCAGGTAAGTGAGATCGGTGGAAGGAATATGCCATTAACTCGTACAAGAATGCATTCAGGTCGAGTAGCTTCCAATTAAAAACCAGTCGGTCGTATGTGCCAAACTTACCTTAGACACCAAATTATTGAGTCCAGAACCAATTGGGTTAGCCTACAATCCAGACTCTAACCTCTGAGCCTAATTAGGTCTTGCTTGATCGTGACTCGATCTTGACCCAGACTTAATCCTATTAGGCTGGTCAATTTAAGCATTGTTGATCCCATCTAACCAACTCTTGATTCGATTTGATCAACCGCTTAGACCTAATTGAGCTACCCAAGCCCGAACCCAGTATTATGAATATGTCTTAGATCTAAAATTCTTAATTTTAGACCTAATTGATATTCCATAATCTTAATTCTTTAATTAAGTAGGGTTCATAAACAAAATATGCACAATAAATCCTAGGGTTTCAGGATCTAGGGTTTTGCAGAAAGTAAGTTTTGGATTTCTGATTAAGGACGAACACGCAGCACCCCTACACATCATAAGAACACCCCATCGAATGGGAAGAGAGGGCCTTTAAACCCTTCTTCATTCTTATGACCGGACGGCCAAGAGGAACGCCTTAATCAGGAACATGCAATACAACAAAACAGTTTTAGATCTATATCATATATCTCATATACAAATTAGATCTAATCATGGCATATTTTGCATACATCTCATGTATCGAATCATGCATATTTTCAGATCTAAATTATCTCATAATAATCTAAAAAATTAGATTTAAATTGATCTAATCAAAATAAATTCTAATCTAGATAATTATGTAGAACTATTCTACAACTAGTCTAGACATGCATCAATCATATCTCATATGATGTTTAAAATTAAATAATTTTTATTTACTATTTTTTAGATGTTATTATAACCATTATAATATCAAAAAATAGTAAATAAATAGATCTAAAATATGATTTAATCAAATTAAATTAAAAACATGCAAGACTATTCTATAGAACTATTCTATTTTAGAACTAGTCATGCATATTTTCTAATCTTAGATCCAAATTATTTAATTTTAATTTTTTCTGATTTTAGATCTGATCACATCTCATGTGACATCTAAAATCACTTTATTTTTAAATTAAAATAAATTTAAAATTAGATCTAAATACTTTTAGAACCTTGGCTCTGATACCAGTTGAAGGAAAATCCTGATTTCCCGGACCAGGTTCGTTCAGATCTGATCAGATCAAGAGATATATTTCAAAAATTTTTTTCTTTGATCTAGATCAGATCTGATTTTCTTATTATTATTTTAATAATTAAAATAAAATTAGATAAATTAAATCAAATTTAATTTACCTTGATAGTGGGTAATCCTATTACCCGTTGATGATCCTGTTTGCAGCGGAAGGTTCTGGATCTAGCCACGCAAGTGCCTGGCCTCTACCGGTATCCACTCGGGTTGGATCTGAGAGATCCTCTTCTTCTCTATCACATCTCCAAAAATTAGATCTGGATCTGATCTGGAGGATCTTCAAAACTCCTTTTGAAGATCAGCAGTCGTCCTTTGCAGCAGCGCAGCCTTCTAGCTTTTGATCGCCTTTCTCTTGATCTGGAATTGCACCAACCAAGAATCCAAAACTCCTTTTGGACGTGGAGAGGAGAGGGAGAAGGTGGGTTTGGCATGGAGGAAGGAGGGGAGAGGCAGCCTTGGGGCATGGGAATTTGATTCTCCAATTTAATCTAATTTGAGTTGGGCGCAGGGTCTTATTTATAGACTAACTGTGATCCAACTCCTCTTCTTCCCAACCAATCACAACTCCTTTGTGAAATCAGATCTAAATCTGATTGGTGGGAATAGAGTCCCCTGGATTCCTCCTTAGAGGGCACCTAAGACCAGTCAAAGTTGGTTCTTAGGAGAACTCTAATTGGAATCCAAAAAGGAGATGGAGTCCCTTGTCCAACAGGGACTCCTAGGCGCCTCCAACTTGGGCACACGCCAAGGGTGGCATGCGCCCTCCTCCTTGCCAGGTTCTGGCAGGGGGACAGGCCCCCACCAGCTCTCCAATAGGTGCATGACATGTGGTCAAAAGTCAAAGTGTCAATGGTCAACATTTGACCAGTCAAAGGTAGACTTTTGACCAAAGTCAAAGAACAAGAAATGGCAGGTGACCAAAAATGGCAGGTAATGTCTTACAAAATAAGACAACCTTTTCTGACTTGGACAACCTCCAGTCAGACCATATGAAGGCCTCTGATTGAGCACAAACTCCTTTGGCTCAGTCAGGACAACTTATTTATGATAGTAAAAGAAGAACGTTAGGTTCAATCGAGTGCTAGCACGATTTCCTTGAACCTAATTGAATCTCATTCAGATCAATTGAACTAGATCAGTTCAATTGATGATCACCAGATTCAAACCCTTGTTTGTGTGACCCAGTTAGGTTCAGTTCTGTATGGTAATGGGATATGTCATGATCTCTATCATCGACATCATCGAAACTCCTTTCGATGGATCAGAACTCTTCTGATTCGAACAGCTAGAATGATCGATCATCTAAATCATTCTAATTGCTCCCAAAATCCACCAGTGACACCTAGCAGTATATGGTGGCAACCCATCAGAGCTGAATGCGAACCTCTTGGTGCAGCTACCTGTGTGATTAAGTTCTTCTATCTTGAGCCCCGATCAGATTAGGGTTAAGGTGAACTCGTCAAACCCTAGTCTCTGTCATATGATGTAATCATTCGATTCGAGTCCAATGTGAAAATCTAAATAGAAACTCTTTCTATTATTTCACTCTGCCATGGCCATGGAACTTCTGGACTTGATTCTCATGATCATCATAGGGCTGCTCCTCTACCACCGAGGTAGATAGATTCCATCTTGATGCAATCCAGTTCCTACAATGAACATGCTATAGCCAACATACACCTCAGGATTCCATATGGCTAGGAGACCGAGTAATGGTGTAGTCAAACTATAACACCCTCAAGGTGAACTGCCGATGCATCCTCAGGTCAAAGAACCAGACACACTACTGCAGCATCGAGTCAGTCATTGACGAGAAGGTAGACTCCCTAATGACTACTCGAGGTGGTCACGCTCAGTGCCCTCGTTCTCTAACGAGTACCTATACTCTCACTCCGGTGTCTCCACACCATAGACTCAAGACTCATCTACTAAAGAGAAGTGATTGTACACCAACCTTCCGGATCAATCACCATCCTCGTGATGATCCTATGGTCGGGAGCATTTTATGAGTTAATAATGATTATTCATGTCTTAAATTTTCAACTCTTGAAAATATGAATTACCATTACCATTAACTCAAAGGATGTATCACAGACACTAAATACACATATATTATAGAAAATAATCCATTTTATTGATATTAATCAAAATTATAATTTTGCCCCTAGAAGTGTGTTGGGAATAAATTCCGCTTCTGTCGAAGTCCAGTTTGGTGCTCAACCTGATGCGGTCGGTAGCCATGAAAGAGCTTCAGCGAGCGGGTCTTGGCCAAACTCCTACAGTCGATCGAACTGCTTAGCGGTGGAGCTTTAGCCGAACTCCTCAGCGGTTGTGCCTCGGTCGAGCTCTTCAGCGGCCGAGCTCCGATCGGACTCCCTCAGGAGTCGAACTCCTTTCGAGCTCCCCCTTTCGGTCAAACTCCTCTTGGAGCCCAAACTTCTTTGAAATTGGTATATGTCCGAGCCCACCAACCAACGCCTACTTCCTCGAGCTATGATCGTCGGACCTCGACGGTATGGCCACCACCACCACTACTGGCGATGCCACTCTCTCCATAACCAGCTCCATGCAGCCCGCAGCCGGACGACATGGCCACCACTACTGGCGATGCCACTCTATCCATAACCGGCCCCCTACGGCCCATAATCGGACGACATGGCCACCACCTGACGATGCCTTCCTCTCTGTACCGAACTCCATACGATCCTGATGGCTCACTACCAGGCGGTATGGTCGCCACCATCAATCAAGCTCCGCCTATAAATAAGACCCTCCAGATACGCTAAGTCTAATCTCTGAACTCGAATCTCTAAGCTCTCCTCTCCTTCTCTAAGCTCAGCAGAACTCATTTTTGAGCACTCCATTCCTGTTGGCCAGAGCTGACTTGATCGTCGGAGGGTCCTACCGAAGCCACCTCCCACCGACTCCGGACGAGACTTCATTTTGTAGATCCCCGACGGCGACCTCATCCACCTCCGCTCTAGCTGATTCCGACGACAACCAGTTTCTGCGTCAACAGATTGGCGCTAGAGGAAGGGCTTGAACCTCTGAGGTCCCCCTTGTTCTTAAAAGAGTGCTCGGCAACGATTTCTCCCTTCCCTCTCTGGAGATCTCTCTTCTTCCTCCCTGGAGTTCTTTCTCCGGGAGAAAATGCCTCCTAGGAGAGCTTCGATGCGGCGCTCGGTGGCCTCTGCGGCTCGATCCCGTTCAGATCATTCCGCTCTCGCTCTGACCTAGGCGGCCCAAGTTCCATCTATGGCCGTGGTGGATGCGGAGCAGTTCAACCTGCTCGTCCAGCAGGTTCGTGGCCTCACGGAGGCGGTGCAGGCGGTGCAGACCATGCACCGGTAGATCCCGACACCAGCTCAACCGACACGAGACTCTCCAGAGCCATGTGGTCTGGCCCAGGAATGGCCGACTTGGGCTACCCGACCTTCGATTTTCGAAAGAGGGAGGCAAAGGAGGGAGAGCCCCTGCTCGGACCGTAGCTCGACCCAGGGGGAAGCCTCGCACCCATTCTGTCAGAAAACTTTGGAGATCAAGGACCGTGAAGACCTCTTAGATCGAAGGCTCCTAGAAATGAACCGACGAATCAAGGAGCTTTGTCACACTTCATCCTCCCATGGTAATGACATTTGCACTAACCCTCCCTTTTTGTAGAAAATTATGCAGGAGCCGATCTCACCGAACTTTAAGCTCCCACAGCTCGAGAGTTACAATAGGACCGCTAATCCGGTAGACCATCTGGAAGCCTTTTGGACAACGATGTTGCTCCACGATGCGCTAGATGCCATCTTATGCCGGACTTTCCCCTCTACGCTTAAGGGGGCTGCCAGAAATTGGTACTCGATGCTTAAGCTGAGTACCATCTTATCGTTTGATCAGATAAGCCAATAATTCGCAACCCACTTCATCAGTAATCGGCATCTGCATCGGGGCTCGGATTCCTTAATGGCCATTAGGCAGAAGGAGGGGAAACCCATCCAGGCTTATGTCACCCAGTTTAATGCTGCTGTATTGAAAGTCCAGAATCTGGACCAGTCAGTCACCATGGCCACCCTCAAGGGCGGCCTTCAAAAGAATGACTTGCTGTTCTCCCTGGAGAAGAAGTATCCCAGGGATTTTGCTGACATGCTAGCCCGGGCCGAAAGTTATGCCCGGGCAGAGGAGGCTTTTGAGGCTAAGGATGATGAAGCCAGCGGTGAACGGTGAATCAGCAGGCCCACCGAAGAAAGAAAGTGGACTGAAGCTCAGCAGCATTCCCGGACTCCCCCTAGTCGCGGGCGAGCCCGAACTCCCCCTCGTGCTCAGAGGTAGGGTACCCCCGATGGAAGGGCACGTCGAGGTTTCCCTCGGTGCCGAAGTTCTCTCCAATGATGATTTCACAACTATGCCCCCCTCAACGCCCCAAAGACCCAAGTGTTGATGGAGATCAAGGAACGACTTCCGAGATCGGAGAGAATGCGTTCCCATCCTAGCAAACGCAATTCCAATAAGTTCTGCCTCTACCATTATGACCATGGTCACGACACTGAGGAGTGCATCCAGCTCCAAGATGAGATCGAAGAGCTCGTCAGGCAAGGTAGACTTGGCCGATTCCTATGAAGATGACCTGAAGAGCGAAAAGATCGACTGAGGATGGTACCACCCAGTGGGGCAAACCAGCAAGAAGATCGGCCGCCTTTTGGCATCATCAACACCATCTCGGAGGGACTTCAACAAGGAGAGGCCAGTGGATCCGAAGGACCGGTAAAGAGGCAAAGAACCATGAAGCCCATGACCTTCACCGAGGTGGACGTTCGGGGGATCCAATTTTCGCATAATGACGCAGTTGTAATTTCTTTGAACATTGCTGACTATGATGTACGCCACATTTTGGTAGATAATGGAAGCTCAGCCAACATATTGTTTTACGATGCCTTCTCAAAAATGTCTCTACCTGGCGATCACTTGGGGCCTATGAACTCTCCGTTGGTAGGATTCGCTGGCAACATCGTACTAGTCGAAGGCATGATAACTTTGGCTGTGATGGTAGGGCAACACCCAAAATCGGCCAAAACGTAGGTCGACTTCCTGGTCGTGAGGACTTCGTCTGCCTATAATGCGATTCTTGGCCGACCTGATCTAAATGCACTTCGGGCAGTGGTGTCAACCTATTATTTGAAGATGAAGTTTCCGACGAGTCGCGGGATCGGAGAAGTCAGAGGGGACCAGGCTCTGACGAGGCACTGCTACTCAATCGCCCTGCATAAGGGAGAATAGTCTAATCCTTATCTTGTTGATGCCTAGATGTCCGCGATGACCTCACTGAGGAGCAAGGCGAGCCTATGGAGGACCTCGTCTCTATGCCCTTAAATGATGGGAACCCGGAGCACGCTGTGCAGATCGGCTCCAACTTAGCGAGCAAGGTTCGGAAGCAGCTCATCGCCTTTCTCAGAAAAAATGCGGACGTCTTCGCCTGGACCCCAGCAGACATGCCGGGGATTGATGCCGAGGTCATAGAACATTGGCTAGCCATCGATCCAAGGCACCGGCTGATGAGAGAAAAGATGCGCCACCACGCTCTGAAGAGGCAGAAAGCAATCGTCGAAGAAGTAGACAAGCTTCTACAAGCCGGACTCATCCGAGAGGTTAATTATCCGACCTGGGTCTCGAACATGATCCTCGTCAAAAAGACGAATAATAAGTAGAGGATGTGCGTCGACTTCAAGAAGCTGAATAAGGCCTATCCGAAAGACAGCTGCCCCATGTCTAAGATCGACCAGCTAGTAGACGCGACCTCGGGCCATGAGCTTCTCACCTTCCTGGATGCCTTTTCTGGTTATAACCAGAAATGGATGACGCCCGAGGACGAAGAGAAGACCGTCTTCATTACTGATCGTGGTCTTTATTATTACAAGATCATGCCATTTGGACTCAGAAATGCAGGGGCAACTTACCAGTGCTTGATTAATAAGGTCTTCAAGGAGCAGATCGGCCCCAACATGGAGGTGTACATGGATGATATTTCCGTCAAAAGTCGAGCTTCGACAGACCACCTCACCAACCTTAAAGAGACCTTCAATGCTCTCAGGAAGCACAAGATGAGGTTGAACCCGAACAAGTGCGCCTTTGGTGTAATCTCCGAAAAATTTTTGGGGTTCATGGTGTCGAGACGCGGAATCGAAGCAAACCCTGAGAAGATCCAAGCCATTCGGAAGATGACTGCTCCGAAGATGATCAAGAAAGTTCAACGCCTGATCGAAAAGGTGGCATCCCTAAACCACTTCATCTCAAGATCGGTCGAACAATGCATGCCCTTCTTCCAAGTTCTCAAGTGATCGAAGGACTTCTGCTGGACGGCGGAGTGCCAACGGACATTCGAGGAGCTTAAAAACTACCTCGGCTCACCCCCACTGCTGGCAAAGCCCAAATTCGAAGAAGAATTATTCCTGTATCTAGCTGTCTCCTCGGTGGCCCTGACGGCAGTCCTGGTCAAGGAATAAGCAAGGACGCAGCGACCAGTCTACTATGTGAGTCGGGTTCTGAGGGATGCAGAGATCAGATACTCTAGGTTAGAAAAACTAACTTACTCTCTTCTCATTACTGCCAGGAGGCTCCAATCTTACTTTCAGGAGCACACCGTAACGGTCCTCACAGACCAACCAATAAAAGCAGTCCTTCATCGGACGGATGCCTCCGAAAGAATCGTGAAATGGGCAATCGAGCTCACAGAGTTCGACATCAACTACCAACCCAGGCCGTCAATATAGGCCCAGAAATTGGCGGATTTTGTGGTAGAATGCACCATTTCGGTCGAAGCCGAGCTTGAACAAAGCGAGGCCGACACCAAAGCAAGATCGAGCCTGGACAAAGCTGAGCTATCACAACCGAACCTCCCCGAAGGCTTTTGGGCTCTGCACATGGATGGATCATCCAACTCTGCTGGAGCTGGTGCAGGCCTGATCTTGGTCAGCCTCGAAGGAGTCGTTGCCGAGTATGCGCTACGCTTCAAATTTTTCATGATCAATAATGGGGCTGAATAGGAAGCGTTGATCGTTGGATTAAAGATAGCAAGGAAATTAAAAGTAGATCAGCTTCAAGTCTACAGCAATTTTTGGTTGGTGGTCGGTCAAGTTAACGGTAGCTACGAAGCATGGGAGGAAGGCATGGCAAGGTACCTTGGGAAAGTGAGGGATTTGACCCCGGCCTTCAACAGTTTCGGCATTCAGCATATTTCAAGAGCGAAAAATAAGAGAGCCGATCTTCTCTCCAAGTTGGCCACTTCAGCCCCGACCGAATTGCCCAAAGAAGTATTTTTGGAAATTGTGAAGGCCTAGCCACAGAGGAATCTCAGACCGTCCTGGAGATGAAATTCGAGCCCAGCTGGATCACCCGTTGGTCGCCTACCTTAAAGAGGAGGTTCTTCCTCACAACCGAAAAGAAGCTCAGAGGCTCAGGAATCAGGCCTCCCACTACGTTTTATATGAAGGCAAGTTGTATAAGAGATCGTACTCCCTCCCATTGCTGAGATGTCTCCAACCTTCAGAGACCAACCTTGCACTGTGGGATGTGCACGAAGGACTTTACAGAAGTCATGTAGGAGCCAGGTCCCTATCATAAAAACTACTTCGGTAGGGGTACTACTGGCCGACCTTATTTCGCAATTTCATGAAATAAGTGAAGAAGTGCGACCGCTGTCAGAAGAACGCCAGCGTGCAAAGGCAGCCAGCATCCGAGCTTGCTTCGCTCAGCGCACCTTAACCATTTGCACGATGGGGAATGGATATACTCGGCCCCTTCCCAACAGCATCCGGGCAATGAAAGTTTCTCCTGATCGCAATCGATTATTTCACCAAGTAGGTCGAAGCCGAACCACTAGCGAAGATCACCGAGGCTAAGGTGTAGGACTTCGTCTGAAAGTCGCTAGTCTGTCGGTTTGGCCTGCCTCGAATCCTTATAACCGACAATGGGCGGTAGTTTGCTGGGGCAAAGTTCACCGAATTCTGCAAAGGATTGAACATCTCCCACTACTTCACATCGGTGGCTCACCCGTAGGCCAATGGAAAGGCTGAGGTGATCAATCGGACCCTGCTGCAAGGCATCAGGACAAGGATCGACAAGACAAAGGGGGCTTGGGTGGACGAACTCTACCACGTCCTCCAGGCATATCGAACTACTCAAAGGGCATCGACCGGGGAAATGCCTTTCGCTTTGGCCTTCGACACGGAGGCAGTTATCCCGATCGAACTTCAGCTCCTGTTCGCACGAGTCATGGACTTTGACGAGCAGCTCAACCCCCAAGACCTTAGAGTTAACCTCGACCTACTGGAAGAAGAAAAGGAGGAGACCCATATCCGGACGGCAGCCTACAGACGGAAGGTGGCATGTACTATAACTCCAGAGTTAGGGGTAAGATGTTCAGAGTGGGGGACCTAGTACTTCGACGAGCCACCGTCTCTCAGCCTCAGAGTCAAGGGAAGCTCGTCCCAAATTGAAAAGGTCCGTATGAAGTGGTGGAGGTCATCCGGCCCAAAATCTATCGCCTGAAGAAGCTCGGAGAAATAGTGCTTCTCTGATCTTGGAACTCAGAAAATCTGAGGATGTATTACCAATAGACTTCCTTTAATAAGACTTCTTCGCTCAGCATTATTATTTTCTGGTGCAAGGATTACGTGATGATAGGAAAGAAGTGAGCGAAAATAGCCCGTTAGGAATAGGAGGAGAACCTCATCCTAACACGAGCAAAGTCGAAGGCCTCGTCCACCTTAGACGAGATGGGAAGGAGAGGCGCAGATGATGGTCTACATGTGCCCCCATAGCCCGTTAGGAATAGGAGGAGAACCTCGTCCTATGCGAGCAAAGTCGAAGGCCTCATCCACCTTAGACGAGATAGGGAGAGAGGCACGGACGATGATCTGCATGTGCCCCCACAGTCCATTAGGAACAAGAGGAGAACCTCATCCTGATGCGAGCAAAGTCGAAGGCCTCATCCATCTTTAGACGAGATGAAGGGAGAGGCACAGACGACGGTCTGCATATGCCCCCACAGCTCGTTAGAAATAGGAGGAGAATCTCGTCCTGATGTAAGCAAAGTCGAAGGCCTCGTTCACCTTAGACGAGATGGGGGGAGAGGCACGGACGATGGTCCGCATGTGCCCCCACAGCCGTTAGGAATAGGAGGAGAACCTCATCCTGATGCGAGCAAAGTCAAAGGCCTCGTTCACCTTAGACGAGATGGGGGGAGAGGTGCGGACGATGGTCCGCATGTGCCCCCACAGCCCATTAGGAACAGGAGGAGAACCTCATCCTGATGCAAGCAAAGTCGAAGGCCTCGTTCACCTTAGACAAGATAGAGGGAGAAGTGTAGATGACGGTCCGCATGTGCCCTCCACAGTCCGTTAGGAACCTTGTCCTAACGTGAGCAAAGTCTAAGCCCGAGCTCTGAAGTCTAATAGAAGACAGGATCTCCATCAACCTCGATCGAAGAGCTTCAGCTTCAACCTCGGCTAGAGATAAGATCTCTTCCAAGCAACCGTGTCGACCTCGGCTGGAGAGCTTCAGCTTCAACCTCAGTTAGAGATAAGATCTCTTCCGAGCGATCGTGTCAACCTCGGTCGAAGAGCTTCAACTTCAACCTCGGCCAGAGCTTCAGCTTCAACCTCGATTAGAGACAAGATCTCTCCTAAGCGACCGTGTCAACCTCGATCGAAGAGCTTCAACTTCAATCTCGACCAAAAATAAGATCTCTCTCAAGCGGTCGAGACAACCTCGGTCAGAGATAAGATCGAAGACAACCTCATCCTGAGATCATATCTCTCCCAAGCTCCTGTATTAACCTCGATTGCAGGAGATAAGATCTCCTCGAGTGCCCGCATCAACCTCGATCGGAGATGAGGTCTCCTCCGGGCCTCAACTTCAACATCAACTTTGGCTGAAGATGAAATCTCCCCTCCGAGCTTCGACCTGAACCAGCATGGAGCCTAGAAGAGAACTTCGGCAGTCACCTCTTTTGCACTCCCGTCCTTCGAGTTTCGAACTCGAAAGTGGGGGGGACTATTGTTGGGGATAAATTCCGCTCTTGCCAAAGTCCAGTTCGGTGCTCAACTTGATGCGGCCGATAGCCACGGAAGAGCTTCAACGGGCGGATCTTGGTCGAACTCCTACAATCGGTCGAACTACTTAGCGATGGAGCTTTAGCCAAACTCCTCAGTGGTTGCGCCCCGATCGAGCTCTTCAGCAACCGAGCTCCGATCGGACTCCCTCGGAAGTCGAACTCCTTCCGAGCTCCCCCTTTCGACCGAACTCCTCTTGGAGCCCAAACTTCTTTGAAATTGGCATATGCCTGAGCCCACCAACCAATGCCTGCTTCCTCAAGCTACAGCCATCAGACCTCGACGGTATGGCCGCCACCACCACTACTGGCGACGCCACTCTCTCCGTAACCAGCTCCATACGGCCCACAGTCAGACGACATGGCCACCACTATTGGCGATGCCTCTCTCTCTGTAACCGACCCCCTGTGGTCCGCAATCGGACGACATGGCCGCCACCTAACGATGCCTTCCTCTCCATACCGAACTCCATGCGGCCCCGACGGCTCACTACCAGGCAGTATGGTCGCCACCATCAATCAAGCTCTGTCTATAAATAGGACCCTCCAGATACGCTAACTCTAATCTCTGAACTCGGATCTCTAAGCTCTCCTCTCCTTCTCTAAGCCCAGCAAAACTCATTCTCGAGCACTCCATTTCTATTGGTCAGAGCTGACTTGATCGTCAAAGGGTCCTGTCGGAGCCACCCCCCATCGGCTCCGGATGGGACTTCATTTTGCAGGTCCCCGACGGCGACCTCGTCTACCTCTGCTCCAGCTGATTTTGATGATGACCAATTTCTACGTCAACAAAGTGTATTACAAGTGTTAGCCAATTCTGACTTCTATGGCACATATATCCAACATTATCCACATGTCACGCACCTATTGGAGAGCTGGTGGGGGCCTGTCCCCCTGCCAGAACCTAGCAAGGAGGAGGGCACACGCCACCCTTGGCGTGTGCCCAAGCTGGAGGCGTCCAGAAGTCCCTATTGGATAGGAACTCCATCTCCTTTTTGGATTCTGATTAGAGTTCTCCTAATAACCAAGTTTGACTGGTCTTAGGCTCCATCTAAGGAGGAATCCAGGGAACTCTATTCCCACCAATCAGATTTAGATCTGATTTCATGAAGGGTTGTGATTGGTTGGGAAGAAGAGGAGTTGGATCACGCTTAGTCTATAAATAAGACCCTACGCCCAACACAAATTATATTGGAAAAAGAATTAAAAATTCTCATGCCCAAGGCTGCCTCTCCTCTCCTCCTCCGTGCTAAAGCATCTTCTCCCTCTCCTCTCCACATTCAAAAGTATTTTGGATTCTTGGTTGGTGCAATCCAGACGAGAGAAAGGCGACTGAAAGCTAGAAGGCTGCGCTGCTGCAAAGGACAACTACTAATCTTCGAAAGGAGTTTTGAAGATCCTCCAGATCAGATCCAGATCTAATTTTTGGAGACGTGATAGAGAAGAAGAGGATCTCTAGATCCAATCTGAGTGGATACTGATAGAGGCCAGGCACTTGCATGGCTAGATCCAGAACCTTCCGCTGCTTATAGGATCATCAATGGGTAATATGATTACCCTACATCAAGGTAAATTAAATTTAATTTAATTTATTTAGATTTTATTTTTATTATTAGAATAATAAAAATTAGATTTGAAACATCCCAGATCTGATTAGGATCAAAGAAAAAAAATTTTGAAATATATCTCTTAATCCGATCAGATCTGAACGAATCTGGTCCGAGAAATCAGAATTTTTCCTTCAACTTCATGCCCCTTTATCGGAGCTTTCTTGATGACGAGCTCAAGGAAGAGTTCGGCCTCACTTGCACTGGGGGAGGTCGTGAGCACGGTCGAACTTCATTCCATCCTTCTGTGAAATCTTCTGAGGAAGAACTTCATGCCCCTTTGTCGGGGCTTCCTTGATGATGAGCTCGAGGGGGAGTTCGGCCTCGCTTGCGCTCGGAGGAAGTTCATGAGCGTGGTCGAACTCCTTAATCTGCTATCCCATCTCCTGCAGTTTGTGATTGAGGATGTCGTCTCGATCGTGGATCTTGAAGGTCTTTCTGCTACAGATGGGGAAGGTCTCCTCCAGAGGAGATCTATGATTCAAACTTGGGTCCTCTGCTCTCTATTTTTCCTTTCCAGTGGCGATGAGCATGCTGGCTCAAATGCTCTTCCTCGAAGCCAGTTTTCGATATCCTGACGGTAGGTTTCCTGATGGAGTCACCGTCAGAGGCTGCCACATGGCCTGCACCATCTCGGTGAGGTCCTGAACCTGCTACATCAGTAGGTTGGACTACTCCGCATCTACTGCCGCTACGGATGGAACTTGGGTTGCTGGGACTGAAGCAAGAGCAGATGGATCTGGATGGGATCGAATCATGGAGGCCATCAATTGTCGAGTCGAAGCTCTCTTGGGAGGCATTCTCTTTCGAAAAAGAACTCTAGAGAGAAAGAAGGGAGATCTCTGGAGAGGAAAAAGAAAAGTTGTCATTGAGCACTCCTTTAAGAATAAGGGAAGCTCAAGAATAGAGGACCCTTCCTCTAGCGCCAATTTTGTTGGTGCAGAATCTGCTTGACGGCAGATCGAGCTGGAGTGGAGGAGGATAAGGTCGCCACCGGTGATCTGCAAAATAAAGTTTCATCCGGAGTCGGTGATGGTGGCTCCGGTAAGACCCTCCGATGATTAAGTCAGCTCTTCTGACCAACAGAAATGGAGTGCTCAGCAATAAGAAGTGAGCTTTGAGCCTTAAAGGGGAGATGAGAGCTTAGAGAAAATATATCTAGAGGATTCTTTTTATAGACGGAGCTTAATTGATGGTGACGGCCATACCGTCTGGTGGCGGGCTGCTCGAGGCTGCGTGAAATTTGGTGCGGAGAGGATGGCATCATTAGGCCGATAATGATAGCCATACCGTCTGATAGTGGTTGGCCGCTCGAGGTATGATGGAGGGGGGCACCACCTGTAGCATCGTCTGTGGCAAACTGATGGTGACCGTTCGTCCAGATTTAATAACCATGGCTTTGAGAAAGAAGGCATTGATTGGTAGACTTTGGCATGTATCAATTTCAGAAGAGTTCGAACTCCTAGAGGAGTTCGACCGAAGGAAAAGCTCGGAAGGAGTTCAGCTCCTGTAGGCATCTGGCTGGAAGAGCGTGGAGGGAGTTCGGCTCTCGTGGGCATTCGGTTGGAGAAGTGCGGAGAAAGTTCGACTTTCGTGGGAGTCCGACTGAAGCTCGGCCGTTGAGAAGTTCGAAAGGGGCTCGACCATTGAGGAGTTCGGCCAGTTGAAGGGATTCGGCTAAGATCCGGCCGTTGGGGAGTTCGATCGGCTGAAGCTCTTTCGTGGCTACCAGTTGCATTAGGCTGAGCATCGAACTGGACTTCGGTAGGAGCGGGGTTTATCCCTAATAGCTAGTATTTTAGCTCCAGCTCCAGCTCCTCCAATTCATATTTCATCTCCTTCCGGTGACGATGATTTAGATTTAAATATATACTTTTGATTTTTTTAAAAAAATATTATAATAAATTTTATTTAGTAATAAAATTTGAGTATTTCAACTGCCATAAGATATGGCAGTAGTTGTAAAACTATTTCATTAGATATATGGCAACAATTGTTTAACCACTACCATAAATATCTATTGCAGCGGTTGTATAACCACTACTATATATGACATATAGCAACAGTTACGATAATTGCTGTAAAAATTACTATCATAGATCTATGGTGATGATGATAGTGGCAATGGTTAAGTAACCACTGTTATAGACTATGACAGCGATTTTTTAGACTATGGCAGTGGATCCAAATCGCTACCATAGTCTTTTACCGTAATAGTGTTCAGATTTAAATATGCATCTTGCCATGTCATATATTGTACATGTAGGTATTTAGTGATCTGATCACATATATAAATAGATTAATTAGATTAATTTAAATTTTTTATTATATTATTTTTTTTAAAAAAAAATGAAGATCATGCATGAAATTCTATGTAGCTTTCCAACGGCATCATGAACCATCAAAGCGCTGATCACATCGAAGTCTTCTGATTTGTCGATCAAGTTTTTTATGGCAACAGATGCGAACGGATGGAGTGGAGGTAATTGAAAAGCTGGAAAGGGCACACGGAACAGGATCCATCGTCATGGAACATTACGCTCCGTATCAGCCTATTGGCCGGAACATTTTGTGGGATTCTTAATTATCCTTCAGATAGACTGAAGAGAAGGTGTCTATCCACAATACCTCCAAACAAACCTGTGCCCATTGGGTTGGGTGATTCCATTTTGTTACTCCTTTCTTGCATCTCCGTTTTCGAAGAGTAGAACAAATAAGCTGAAACCTCGGCTTACCGAGGCTGAGGCTATGAATCCATCCTGGCTTCCAAAAATTAGGCTCACTCGTATTGCTGTAGCACACTACATGGAGACCGGCGGCATGACACTTTAGGACCTTGTGGGGCCATAAAGACCGAAGAAACAGGGGAGCCCCAGAGAGACTTAGGAATTGCATCATTTGGCCATGATTCCCCTCGCAGCAACCACAAGGCCCTTTCCTTAACCCTGAAGAGTTCCAACCCACCCCACCAACATCCCTCAGAAGGGGAGCATTCATCCCAAAAGTAGCTCACAACTTCACTGAAGCTTACATCAAAACAGGGGAGGGGCAGCTAAGAGCTGGAGTAGCTGTCCCGTTGTAGAAGAAAAAGTTGTGCCAAAGGTGATAGGGATATCAACAGTGAGGAAAGTTAGTGTAGCAGCAGCTGGTGCTGCCCCCTGCCTCACGAGCCTGTCTGCTTTGGCTATGGCTTCAAAGGTGGTGGGGTCTCTCCAGGCAAAAGGAGAGAGAGCTGTTGGGGATCGTTGTACGGACCAGTGTCTGTGAAGACTCTCTCTCTCTCTCTCTCTCTCTCTATCTATCTATCTATCTATCCCTCCATCCATCCATTCATCCATCCATCTCTCTCTCTCTCTCTCTGTGGGGTTCTGTTCCGTTGAGTTCTGCTCACAGTGGCTCTCCCCTCTGCATAGATTCCTTTCTGCCAAACCGAGGAAAGGTTCCTTTGTCTGGTGCACTTAACTCTCTCAACCCCAACTTTATTCCCTTCCCAGTCTACTAAGATAAAATGCCTTGGAGTTTCTTACATTACATGGAACAACTTGATGTGCCTTTTATTACTTCCAAGTCTCTTGCTTTTTAGTGTTTTGCCACGACTCATGAGACATAACAGACGCATAATGCTTCCACTTTTACTCTCCCTCTCTCTCTGCGTGCGCGCCCCTGCAAGATGAACTGTCGTCCCTAGGTCTCTTGTCTCTTGGGATGAAAACGTCACAATTTTTCCAGACGGCTCTCTAGCTTGCTAGCCATCATTCTTTTACCCACATGATAGAATAAACGAAGTAAAATTGTAGCTCCAGGCAGTAGGATAAAAGTGAAAGGAAATAAAAGAAATATTTAGAGACTAAGCTAAATCACCATATCTGGACCTACATAGAATGTTCAGAATGTCTACGCATAGCGCACATAACGCTCATCTTGAAAAGGCATGATGTACAAGCTAATTATTTTGCTAGAGATCATAAGGGCCCACTAATATGGGGCCAACACCATTGCTTATATGCTTTAATTGCAACAAATTGACAAATAACGCATTGCATTGTCAATCAGGTTCCCACCATATAGACCGACCCCAATGTGTGTGAAAGTCACTCGGTGCTATTCTGCAGACTTACTAATTGTAGATAGGATGGCAATGCTTAACTATTTAATTTATTTAATTTGATTCAATTCATTATATTATTTTAAATTATCTAACCAATAAAATACTTATGCATAGTTTTAGATTTTTCACTCATTTAATAAATAAGATGGATTCAAATTGATAGATATTTTATCTATTTTGTATCAATCAAACTTGTATCCGACATGATTGAAGGTCAGGATCAAATTGTCAAGTACATTAGCGAGAGAGTTAAGTTAGGTACAGTGATGATATCTCTGATAGTGAAAACTAGTTTTAAATTAGAACATGGAGACATTATATTGAGATGGATCCAGATGTGGCCACCGCAAGTAAGCATACCGGGGGCGCCGGAAGGGCAATATTTGTACGGCAAAGTCGGCATGGAGACGGCCAGTCGCGGAGGGAAGGAAAGAGAAAAATCGAATCAGAATCCATGCACAGAGATCACATACTTTCTCCTCAGACCAAGACAAAAACAAGAAGAGAGAATTTTTTTCTAATATCAAAAAAAAAAATTTCTACTGTAAACCATAGAAAAATCCATAAACACGGTTTTAGAGTCTATAAGAAAAGATTATTTACCGTTATTTATAGATTAATCTCTATGATTCACAGCTGGGTAAAGATGGGGAGTGAAGAGGAGGAGATGAAGATGGAAGCAGGGGAGGAGGAGGATAATAAAAAATCGAAACTTTGGCTTAAAAAATAATATTTTTCTCAGTAGTTTGACCCAAAAACCAACAAGTTTTAGATGCAACCGTTGCGGCCGAGGTGGAGGAGGAGGCCGCCACACTTGGGGCAGTCCTCGACGCGCTTGGGGACCATGAAGTACATGAAGCAGGCCTTGCAGCCGGCGGCGACGAGGATCTCGCCTGCGGCGGACGAATCGGCGGTGCTGGTGGCGGTCTCGCCTGGGGAGGGGGAGGAGATGGAGGAGAGGCCGGAGTAGGCGCTGGAGGAGAAGCTGGGCTCGCCGCTGCCGTCGTCGCCGTCGCCTGAGGTGCTGTCCCCGTCGGAGATGTCCTCCTCTTCCTCTTCTTCCTCCGAGTAGTAGCCCGTTAAATAGGCGGTGGAAGAGGTCCGGGGATCCTCGGTGGTCCTGGTGCCGTTCTCCCAGTTGACGTAGTATATTTCTCCCGTCTGCAATGAAAACAGCAAGAGATAAAAAGAGACATCTTTTCAGATAAAGATGAGGTTTTGATTTGAGAAATGGATTTGAGGTTTTGATTTGAGAAATGGATTTGAAATCACAACCATGGGGATAATGGGCACCAAAATTTCAAGCAAATAATTGAATGGATTTTTCCTTCGGCCATTCTTTTCTTTTCTTTTCTTTTCTTTTCTTTTCTTTAGGCGCACCAAAATTTCAAGCAAATAATTGAATGGATTTTTCCTTCAGCCATTCTTTTCTTTTCTTTTCTTTAGGTTTGGAGAGAATAAAGAAAAAGACATAAGAAGGACCAGAACCAAACAGAAACAAAGAAGAAAGAAAAAGGAAGAAATTTTGCCTCCTATCATCTTCATTCTTTGTGGCATTGAGATAGAACAGGAAAGCAATAAAAAAGAGTCAGTCCAAAGAGAAAGATATAAAGAAACGTATAAAAAGAGAATCTAAGGAAGGGTAGAAGGAGAACCATGATCTAAGCTAATACACAACGGGGACGGGAGGGGGAGAGAGGGAGAGAGAGTAGGGGGGCGGGGGGGGGGGGTGGGGGAGGAGAATAGTTGGGCAAATAGAGCAACACGCCGGGATCGAGTCCAAGACATCGCCTTGAAGGCAGCATTAATGATCAATGATTGGCGGAAAGAAGAGAGATCGGAAGGGATGGGGGCATTAAAGGAAGAGGGAAAGATAGAGATCGTGGTACCCGCATGTCGAGACACTGCTCCCAGTGGTACGGCAGAGGCAACTCCGAGTTCAGCTCCACCGTCACCCCCGCTCCCCCCCCCTCCTCCTCCTCCTCCTCCACATCAGCCTCGTCCACCAGGCGCGGCGGCGGCGGAGGCGGAGACCGCGGCGACGACGACGACGCTGCTCCCCTGTTTCCTCTCCCAAGCGAGCAGTTCCTCAGCGATGCTGCTATCATCTCTATGTTGGGCGCCGTCATCGCCGAGAAGAGAGAGACAGAGAGATTTTTAGAGAGATATGGGGAGAGAGAGACAGGGACAGTTTGGGAAGACAGGGGGAGGGGGATTTAAAGAGGGGAGAGAGGGAGAGGCCAGCCAAAGGAGGGACATTTTGGGAAGGAATGTCCAATATGGAGGAGGAGATAGGGGTGGCCAGAAAAGTTGAGGATTCCCAAAATCTCCTCCTGTGATTTTCTTCTGAGTAAGAGAGAGACAGAGGGTAGAGAATGTGGGTTCTCAAATGAGAAGGATTTTTGAGTTGACTCGACCCGCGCGGTCGACAATGGCCCCACTTTTACGGTGCAAGAAAACTTTAGATCACATCAAGCGAAGCCTTTGAACTAGGAAGGAAGCTCCTCTTGAGTCCCTTTGCTTCAACCAATGCCTTCGAAAAGCATGAATGGAAGGAACGCAAAAAGAAAAGCGTAACCGTGTTGAGGCCACTTAGAAAGTGCATCGAGAAATTATACCCTAATTTGGTGTACTAGCTCAATGGTACATCTGGTTAATTTTTTCATCACGTGGATGATTTGATCATGTCAGCATAAAGGAAAAAAAGAAAAAAAACATGAGCACTCCCCCACTCCTGTGTGAAGGGAATCCTAGCTGCCCTTCTCTGGAACGAAAGGCAGAATGTTGGTACACCGCCCAAGTCCCTGATCTCATGAGAGAACACCAATGTGGCGATGCTAACATGGCCGTTGGTCTTCGAGTGGTTCATCAATGAGCGCCTGATGGTGGAGATGATGGGTGACAAGAAGAGGCTTTGGGATGGGCTCTAGAGACGCTAATGAAGGAGAGGGTGGTGGTCCCTAGGGGGAAATCGGCAGGGAGATGTTTGGATTCGCGGATCTAGCTGGTGAAGGAGAGAGGGCAAGGCGGCAGCCCCAAGAGGGCACAGCCATGGCAAGGATAGAGATTGCAGAGAGTGCGCTAAAGTGAAGGAGAGGGTGGTGGGTGCTCGAGATGGCAGTGCCTGGATTCATGGAGCCAGGCGGCATGCCCAAAGGGCATGCAACTATAGTAAGATGGCTGATCTGATCGAGAAGGTTGAAAAATTTCTTCAACTTATTTAACTTGAATCTTTAAAAAAATAAAATAAAAAAGATATAGGGCTTAAGTTTTTTTTTCTTTTATTGATTCTCTATTCCATAAATTTAAATACATAGCCCCTTTTTTATGATATTAGTGGAATGCTCCATTACATAATTTGAATTATATTCCTCTCTTAGTTGGAATAGGACTAGATTTTTAAAAATAAATATAACTAATATAAATAATTAAAAAAATTAAAATTTTATAAATGATCGATCTCAACTTCTACATCAATATTATCTTTTATCACTTTATCTAACTTCTGCAAAATAGAAGATAACATACGATCAAATATTGCCAATATAGAAAAGTTTTTATTTGATCAGTTCGTTTCAAAATCCAAATGATAGAATTTAGCTTAATTTAAAACTCTAAGAGATTGGTCTAAATATGTAGATAGATCTTGAGAGGATAACCATTTTTTTTTAAAAAAAAATCATCTCAATAAGATGTCTGTGACCAAGTTATGATCTTTGGAAGTTTAGCACATGATTCAACTTTCTAATGTAATAGATCTTACTCTTGGATTCTATCCAGTTCTACCTATATATAATGGCAAAAGTAGTCCATATCAAATTTAGTAATTCTCTTGGATACCTATAGTAACTAAAATAATCCACATCAAGTTGGATAACATATATTTCTAGATGCCTAAAGTAGCTAAAGTGGTTTACATTTAATTTAATAATCATTCTGAATACCTATAGTAGCTAAAATAATCCACATCAAGCTTGGTGATCCTCTTAGATAAGAGCTTCTTTTGTTTAGAAAATTTAGTTCTTGTTAAATTAAAATTGAATATGGGAAAACGCTTGCTTCCTGCCTTATAGCTAAATCACTTGGTTTTTCTTGGAGATGATTTCTAGCATGGATCTTCCTTACTAGATGATATATCTTGGTCTCTAGACATAAAAGACTACTTTGCTATAGGAATTACTAATACTTGTGTTGAACATATTGCTAATCAAAAGATGATCTTGGTGAGTTAGACAATCTTCTTCTCTGATTATGTTAGATATCCTTTCATCTTATCATCCATCAAGCAAGAAGTGGTAGCTATATTCACCATTAACTTTCAATGTACTTGAAGAGCAGCTAGCCCTTCACTTGGTTGCTTGGTCATACGTTTGGACCATGAACTAAAGCCTCCATAGATATAAAAGAATAATGCCCTAATACCAACTTACTCCCATAGATCATGAAGAGAAACTTGGTTTTGATATCAATTTAATTTGATCAAAGAGAAGGAAAAATTTCTTCCACCCATTCAACTCAAATCTCTCCAAAAAAATAGAAAAAGATAGAAGAATTATGAAACTAGGGCTTACGTCTCATTTAATTTTATCAATTCTCCATCCCTATAAACTAAGATATATGATTTCTATTTATAATACTAGTGAGGTCCTCCCTTGCTCAATTCAGATTAGATTTCTTTCTTAGTTCAAACAGGATTAAATCTCAAAAAATAAATTGACTAATATAAATAATTTAAAAATTCTATAGGAGGGGGATCTTGACTTTTATATTAATTGTCTCTTGTTGCTCCACCTAATTTTTTATAGATTGGAAGGTAATATCAACTCAAAATATTTTCCAAAAAAGAAAGTTTCAATTTAACTATAGCTCATTTCGAAGCCCAAATAATGAAATTTCAATCCAATTTAACCCTCTAAAGGATGGCCCAAAATTTTAGACTACAAAAAGATACCCAATTTTAAAATAAAGACTATCTTAAATGGGTGTGGTATGACCAAATTATGGCTTTTGAAATTTTGGCATATGGTTCGATCGACTTTTTGATGTGATAAATTTTACTTCTGGATCCTATTCAACTCTATTCATAGTAGTCAAAGTGGTGCATATCAAGCCTAATGATTCTCTCAGATATTCATAGTAGCCAAAATAATACATATTCTTCAGGATATCCATAGTGGCTAAAGTAGTGTATATTGAATTTGAAGATTTTTTTGAATATCAATATATAATGGCTAAAGTGAACGGTATTGAGTTTGATAATCCTCTGGCATTAGCAGCAGTTATAAAGGGTGAGTTAAAGTGAAAAAGAAGGTGGTGCTGCTCAAGGAATTGATCGGGATGGTGGTGTTCAAATTAATGGAGCTCGATGGCAAGGGAAAAAGGTTAGGTAGGAGATCAAGATGTGGGCAGCTTATGTGCATTTAGAAATTCATCGAGGATAGGGGTGTGGCCCTTCAATTTTTTTTACCATACATTGACATGGCAAACTATCCATGTAGAAGAAGAGAATTAGCCTGGTGTACTGCTTTACTGGTATACTAAGGAGGTGCTTGGTTCATGATCGAAATCAAAATTAGAATAAAAATTGGAATAGATTGAAATTAGAATTAGAATAGTTTAATCCTCTGAAGTATTTGGTTCGTGATCGGAATCAAAATCGGAATGAAAATTTGAATCCATAGGAAAGAGTGGGGATTGAATTTTAGGTAGATTGGATCATTTTTATTCCACTTCGGAATCAAAATCGAAATGAAACTTTTTCCAACCAAGCAGTTGAAATGAAAGTCATCTATTCCTATTTCGATTCCAGACTCCTGCTCCCTCCAACCAAACATCCCCTAAGTATGAGTGGTAGACCTGGCGTAGGAGGAAGGGAATATTTTTCTATCCAAGTCATTTGTGTTGGTGAGTCTTTTCATGAAATTGATGTTGAAAGAGATGGCCATGCTCACTTGAATTAATGTGCTTGATCCAAGTTGGACTTCAAATCGCATAATATATATATTTTTGAATTGAGTTGCTGTAATCCACAATCCAGCCCTTAATGACATACATTTTTCTTTTGGATTGATCCAACTAACCGCGGGTTGAAGATATATAGCATACAAAACATGAGCTATAGTATCTTTTTACATCTATACTGAGTAATTACGAATACAAGTTAGTTTTCTCATCAGATAAGATGTTTTTTGTTCAGATTCTAGAAAATATTCCCTAATGTCATTTTTTTTTTGGGTGCATTGTTCAGATTCTAGAAAATATTCCCTAATGTTCTTTTTTTTGGATGCACAATAACCCTTTTATTTCTATGGCTTAATAACACAATTTTATCAAATGAATTTTTTTTCCCAAAATACTTACCATAATTTTCTTATTGCCCGTGAACTATTTTGAGTCTATCATGGAAGCTTTTTTTTTTCCCAAAAGAAAATATTCAATTGATATGGATTGTAATAGCTTTTTTTTTTCCCAACGAAACCAAGGAGATAGGAGATTCAGCATATTTTGCTAAATACTAATAAAAAATTTCAACCACCATGGTAAATATAGTCTCGTATAAAAGACTTGTATCTCAAGATTTGTTAATAAGATTATCCATATATAACTTGACTAATTGTAAAATGTTCATTTTATGAATGCAAGAGTAATATATTTTATTAGATCAATATTATATGTATACATTGCTCTTGATGCAAATAGTATGAGTTATCCTTTTGTTTGCTCCATTAGTTTTTATGGAAAAAGAAACCTATAATTTGGTTGAAGCATCAAGTTTGTTATTCTTCTCAACCGAACCAAACAAAAAACAAAAAGGAAAAGACTTCACTAGATATATTTTTAGTTTTCATACACAAAGAAGTTGAAATTTGGAAGAACTTTTAACATCCTAAGAGTTCCTCAACTACAATTCTTTCATACTCCTCCCCATTTATTTTTTTTGTTTTGGTGCACATACTTTTTGATGTTCCCAATGCTTACGCGAAATAACATTTGACTCAAAGGGTCTTGCTCGAGTACCAATTTTACAATTTAAACCCAGCCAGACACTGCCATATCTTCCAGACGTACATGTCTGATTGGGCCATTGATGAAGTTATTTCGGTTTGACGCTATGCAGAGAACGACTTATTATATAATTACAAAAATAACCTTTTTATTAGATCATACAAGTATGCAAGCCATGCAACCACCCATGATATGAATAATGCCGGTTAGGTAACTCTGAACCTCTTGGCTGCATCTAACATTACCTAACCCCTGCATAATTTTTATTTATTTATTTATTGATACAAGCATGGTCCGATGACCCAAAGACCAAACAAATAAAAGATCAAATTTGGACGTAACAAACTATAGCCGCATCAGCTATTAGTAGAGTGAATATCAGCAGGTAAAGAGATCATTTCAAAAGCTAGCTCATCATGTTTAGGGAATTGAATCTAGCTTGGGAAAAGAATACAGCTTGGCTCCAAATTAACAAGCATCTTGGTGTTTCTCCATATTACTAACTTCATCAATACCCAGTCATTTTCGAATCTAAGAACACTTCCTTTTGGAAATGGGGAGGTGGGGTGACATCCACAAAGAAGGGAACATTCCCCAAAATGGCCGTCCAATCCCACACATGGTATCACAAGGAGGGTAGAGAGAGAAGGATAATTGTTTATATAAAAATACAATGTCGCTATCTTCCATACCCTTATTGTGGATTGACTCTCTTTTAAGCACATTGATGTATCATTCTAGACTTTGCAGGTGGGTGCATGATTGGTATCATGGAGAGTCAAACCGTAATAAATTTTAGGAGATGGCGTAAGGAACTTAGCTTATTAATCATCACAAGTTGACATCAACTAGGTTGTGCTATAATTAAGTATTTTGTGCCACCTTTGTAGTCTTACCTTCTTTATATACAAATATTTTTATCTTTCGAATGCTAATGTCAACCATTGTAGATATATTTGTGGGTGGAAGTCCATCCCCTAAAGTTAAGAAACCTTTTTCATAAAGGAAACATCAATCGAATATTCCATAATTACAAGCTATCTCCATGGCATCAGGGGACTTCTACATTGCTCATTTTGCATTTCATGTCAAAATGAGAGGAAGGTGCTTGAAGAAGCCATTGAGATAAGATAAGATTTATTTCCTAAACAACATGCAATTAGGAAGAGAAAAGGTATCAAACATGCCTTACCATTTTCGGACAGGATTTTTCCAAGGATGAAATGTCATATGCCTCTATAGTTAATTCCTAAATCGTATTAGTTATAGGCACCATTATATTAGCATTGAAGGATGTTATTTTCATTAATAACAGCCATTATAGAGCAATAAAAATGCCAAAAATTGTAACTTAGGAAACATTATCGGTGGGTATCATAACATTATTAAAAATAGTATATTTTGAAAATTAACGATATAGAAGTTTGCTATACCTTATAGCATGATGGGATTATTAGAATTCAAGAAATTGCTGAAATAATATATGTGATTTTTGAATGTTTAGTTGCCAAGCCAGCATTATATACAAGGAGTTACGCACCGACCGATGTCCTGCAGCTGCAGCTGCAGCTGCAGCGTTCTTCTCCTAAAAGAAAGCACGTGTTCGCTGGTGGTTAGTGGACAAGGCTGTCGGCTGCTTTAATGGGTACAACTGGTTGGTTCCTACGGCCCACCATGATCTTGCCATAATCCCGAAGAGTAAACAGTTCTGGAGGTCAAGGGGACCGCCCGATCCGACGGTGAAAGAGACTACTGTACCAAATTCCATCTCGGCCCACCACTCATGCCACCAGAAAACGGGAACCGCGTTTCACAACCGGGAAGAAAGACTCGAGAGGCGGAGCCGCGGAAGGGAACAAATTTGTCCAGGAGTAGCGGGAAACGAGATTTGATCCTCATAAAGTCCTAGGGGAATCGAGATGTGGAGGATGGTGGGCCCGGCGTGGCAGGACGACTGCCAGCGAGGTGGGCGATCACGTGACAGGCATGTGGGGGCTGTGGCAGAGATTCCTCAAGTGCCTTTTTGCAAGAATCTTGGAAGTATGATATGCATCCCCCAAAAATCACAACGCATTCTAACCAGGTTGAAACAAGCATTGGCGTGGGCTGGACAGGGATTTTAAATCCTCAGAGACGCCCTAAGTTTGAATTGGGTTTCGGTCCATGCTTATACCTTATTTGGGAGAACTTTTTAGAAGCTTATGACAGGAATCAGAAGTCCTTGCTCATGGCCCAACCAGCATTGTTTCTCCCCTTTGAGCCGAAACATTAAATTAAAATTGGATTGCAAATGTACTAGCGCTCTCTCTCTCTCTCTCTCTCTCTCTCTCTCTCTCTCTAATAATCTTTCGCTTTCCCTGCGGGAGGAGATGTACAGACACGCGCTATGACATCCTCTCATGGTTGGAGGGGTGCATCACATCATTAATCACTTGCATTTCTTATTTTCTGATGGAATGGTGCATCATTTTCTTTCAGAACCCTTAACAAATTGACTGAATAATTAATTAAATAAATTTAAAATTTAAATAACTAAATATTAAATTTTAATGTGCCATAAAATTCAATGACATTCAAAAAGATCTCTGATCAAACTTTTATAAAACCCACTCTAAAATAAAGTGACCAAAATGCTATTTCAAATTATTCTCTCGAAACGTATCCCCATGCTACTTTACTTCTTAGAATTGGTAAAAATATTAAAATATTAAATAATAAGTTTGTTATTTTAGTAAATAATAAATACTTTAACTAAATTAATCAAGTAATAACATAAATAATAATTCATTGAAAATAGGTATATGGAATAGATCAATTCAAAACTAAAACCGGACGTGCAGCATGATCAAGGCATTATACATATGAATCCAATCTTTCTTAAACTTAAATTATTTATTAATTAATCTTTTTTTTTTTAAAACATCAAGCTCATCTTGTCATCCATAAGCTTTGACCACATATTTTTCTATAACAGGATCATGATACAATGCATCTTCTTGCAATATAGTATTCCATAATAAAATACATGCCAATGTTTAACCTTTATGTGTGAGGTCCTTTCCAACATTTAACGTCCATCAGCAAAGTTCTTATGCTGCACCATTTTTGTAGCAAGCTATCCTTTTTATAATGTAAATCCTTTAAGACTAATCAGATACTAACATACAACTTCTATTGGCAGGATCTACATGGTCAACCTAAGAGTTAAACACTATCTTGAATCAAAATTTTTTTATCATAAAATATATTTTAAATTTTTGATTGACAAAAATGCATAAATCATGTGATATCAAAATTAATTAGACAAACCTAATACTACTGATCATGTATCAAATAATGTTTCATAATATGATATATTCAATAATAAAGTAATATGCTTCATAAATCACAAATAATACAACTCAGTATTCAATGACATAAATATTTTATAATTTATTATAATTTTTTTAAAAATAGGTTACATTACTTATCTTACAATTGGAATCAATCAAACTCAGAAAATCTCCTTCAAGAGGCTAATATACAAAAATTATATTTTCATTAGAAATTTAACTATAAATATTTTTAAAATAAAAATCATGTCTCAACACTCTCATAGGGTTGGCCAAGCGGGAGTGCCCAACATCCCAAGTAGTACAGATGGACTAGGGTTCATGTAGCTCACTAGAAATCAAGGGTGACCAAATCTAATGGTATTTGATAAGAGCCCACATGGAGGCCGACATATTGTCCAACTGTTATGGATTAGAACCCCCTTTATAAAGGTCAATTAAGGTTATTGAGGATTAGACCATTCTTTAAGATTCAACAAAATCCTAGAGAGACAACAAAGAGAGAGAAACCATGTAAAGAGTGAAACAAGAGAGAGTGGAGAAGAGAGAGAAACAAGAAAGAGAGTGGAGAAGAGAGAAAAGAGAGGATGGTCAGTGTTAGGACAGGCATAGACAATGAGAATGATTGGAAAAGGAAAAAAGAGAGGGTCAGAGTTAATTGAAATAGGGAAATCGTAACAAGCCACCTCTTTGCAACCAAAATTTGATGATTAGCTAGTAGTGACCATAACCTAATGGCTAGGGAATATCTAGATGATGATGAATTAAATGATTGGAAGGTTACCATCTTGCTTTAATGATTTGAGGCCATGGTGCTGGCTGACGGCATTTAGGATGATAGCTCGAGAAAGCATTGGTGACTCTAAGGCTTATACTAGACATGAAAGTTGGAGGGACTTAGGAATTTAAATTAGGCTAGGATCGAGCACCTGAATCTTTTACTATAAGAATCTACACTATTAGCGATGGCTAACTATCATCACTAATAGTTTCTTCGTCATTACTAATAGCCCCGCCGTTGCTGATACCATCATAAAAATTAATTTAAAAAATTTTTATCACTAATTATCATTATTAGCGATGGAAAATCACATCCTCGCTAATAAAGCTATTAGCGATGGCTTTAAAGATGGAATAATTCTATCGCTAATTTTAAATATTTAAATTAAATTTTTAATTTTTTTTAAAAACTATTAGTGACAACACTTTTGTGGCTATGCCGTCACTAATAATTATTAGTGACCAAAAATGCCATCATTAATATCATCCTTTTTTTTAATTTTTAAATAAAATAAAAAAAATATTTTAAGAAATATTAGTGATGATAATTTGATCTCTAATACCATCGCTAATATCGATGCTAATAGTTAATTTTATTTTTTAAAAAAATTAATAATAATATTTTTAAAAATCTATTTTAATTAATCATAATGAATTATGATTCTTAATACCTATTATAATTAAAATCCAAAGATAATATTATAATAAAAAAATTAAAAACTAATTATATTTATTAAAAATATAAATTATATAATTTTTTATAAGTAATATTAAAAGATATAATACATATAAAAATCAGGTTCGATTACTATAAGAATATAGTCTACTAGCGATAGCTAAAAGTCGTTACTAATAGTCCATCTGTCGTCGCTAATTTCATAGTAACAACCAATCTAAAAAATCTGATCGCTAATTACCATTATTAGTGATAAAAAATCTAGCCATTGCTAATAAGGCTATTAATGATGGCTTTAGTGATGAAATAATTTCATCGATAATTATTTTTTAATTTTTAAATTAAATTTTTAAATTTTTTAAAAAATATTAGTGACAGTATTTTTATGGCTAATGCCATCACTAATAATTATTAGCAACCAAAAATACCATCGCTAATATCATCTTTATTTTTTTTTAAATTTTTAAATAAAATAAAAAAAATATTTTAAAAATATTAATGATGATAATTTGATCTTTAATGTTGTCGCTAATAGTTATTAGTACAGCCATTATCATCACTAATACCGATATAAATAGTTAATTTTATTTTTTTAAAATAATAATAATATTTTTTAAAATTTATTTTAATTAATCATAATGAATTATAATTTTTAATACTTGTTATAATTAAAATCCAAAGATAATATGATAATCAAAAATTAAAAACTAATTATATTATATTAAAAATATAAATTATATAATTTTTTTATAAGTAGTACCAAAAAATATAATACATCAAAAAAAAAATCAGGTCTGATTCTCATCGTCATCCATCTTCTTTTTCTCCTACTCCTCTCCAGCAGCTGGTAGATAAGAGCTGGATGTCCCAGCATCGTATAACCAAAAAAATAAAATAATATTAGTATATTTTGATACGGAGGCATATCTTTCGATGCACTTCTTCGATTCTTGAATAGATTATCCCTACACGTTCTATTTGATGATACGGAGCTATAGACATCTTCTGCTCATCAATTGAATGGTTAGATTAAATTTTTAGCCCTTAGATCCCTTTTTCAGACTCAAACCTAAATATATGAAGCTTATAAATATGAAAACTTAAAATAAGTAAAAAAAATTAATAATATAATTATCTGATGTGATGGTTGGAATGATGAGTCCAATCGATCGTGCATTCAGCTGTGGATCCTGAAGAAACTTCATGACTATATCATGTATTGGGGATAAATTCCGCTCCCATCGAAGTCGAGTCTGAAGCTTAGCCTAATACAACTGGTAATCACGAAAGAGCTTTAATCGAAAATTTTCTTTCTAGCAGCTGGATTTATTCAGTGGTCAAACTATTCAGTGGACAAATATAATCAAACTTTTCAGCGATCGAGCCCCAGCCGAACCTCTTCAGTCGGCCAAACTTCTCAATAGCCGAACTTCTTCCGAACTCCTCCAGCAACTGAGCTTCTACGAAAGTCGAACTTCTTCCGGACTTCTCCAGCAGCCGAGCTTCTACGGAAGTTGGACTCCTCCAGCAGTCGAGCTTCTATGGAAGCTGAACTCCTTCCAAACTCCTCCAAAAATCAAGCTTCTATGGAAGCCGAACCCCTTTCAGACTCCTCCAACAGTCGAGCTTCTACGGAAGTCAAACTTCTTCCGAACTTCTGCTCCAGTCAGGCTTTTATGAAAGCCGAACTCCTTACAGACTGTTCCTTCAGACGGATTCCTACAGGCGATCCCACTACTGAACGGTTACAATTATCACGATAATTATAATTATCATTTATCAAGACAACATGATCAACATTTATCAAGTCAATCACGATCAATATTTATCAGGATGGTTACGACAGTCATTAATCAAGGCAGTTACAACAAGCTCCATCTATAAAAAGGGATCCTCCAGATACGTTTTCTCTAAGCTTTCTTCTTCTTTTCAAAACTCTGTCGAACTCCACACTGAGTACTCCATTTCTGTTGGCCAGAGCTAACTTGACCATCAGAGGATCCCACCAGAGCCACCAACACTGACTCTAGATGGGATTTTATTTTGCAGGTCACCAATGGTGACCTCGTCTTCCTCGACTCCAACTCAATTCGATGTCAATTAAATTCTACACCAACAAAATTGGTGCTAGAAAAAGGAGCCTCTGTTCTTGAGGTTTCCTTAATCTTAAAGGAGTGCTCAGCAGCGATTTAGAGTTCTTTCTAGAAAAAATGCCTCTCAGAAAAGCTTCGATCCGATGATCAATGGCCTCTACAGCCAGATCCCATTCAGATATATCAGTTTTCGCTCCAACTTTGGTAACTCAAGCTCCACCTGCAGCCATAGTGGATCCAGAGCAGTTTAATCTACTGATGCAGCAGGTTTGGAGCCTCACCAAGATGGTACAGGCCATGCGGCAGCCTCCGACGATGACTCCATCAAGAAATTTATCATCAAAATATCAGAAATCGGTCCTAAGAAAGAGTATTTGGGCTAGCATGCCCGTCACTGTTAGAAAGTGTTGGTGTAGAATCTGGTTGTCGTCGGATCCAGCTGGAGTGAAGGTGGATGAGATCACCATCAGAGACCTACAAAATAAAGTTTCATCCAGAGCCGATGGGGGGTGGCTCCGATAGGACCATCCGACGATCAAGTCAGCTCTTTTGACCAACAAAAATGGAGTGCTCTGGGATGAGTTTGGCAAAGTTTAGAGGAGGAAAGGAGAGCTTAGAGCTAGCATATCTGGAGGATCCCTTTTTATAGGTGGAGCTTGATGATGACAGCTGCAGCTGCTTGATGGTGGGCCGCTCGAGGCTGTGTGGGGTTCGATGCAGAGAAGATGGTATTGTCAAATCGATAGTGACAGCCATACCGTTCGGTAGTGGTGGGCCGCTTGAGGTCTGGTGGAGTTAAACACGGAGAGGGGCACCGCCTGTAGCATCGCCTGTGGCAGACTGATGGTGACCGTTCATCCAAATTTAATAGCCGTGGCCCTGAGAAAGCAGGCATCGATCGATGGACTTTGGTATGTATCAATTTCAGAGAAGTTCAACCGAGGGAAATCTCGAAAGGAGCTCGGCCGCTAAGGAGTCGATCGATCGAAGGGGATGTCTGGGAGGAGTCTAGCTCCTGAAAAAGTCTGATCGAAGGGGAAGCTTAGAGGAAGTTTGGCTCTCATAGGCGTCTGGCTGGAGGAGTGCGGCTAAGGCTCGATCGCTGGAAGTTCGGAAGGAGCTCGACCGCTGAGAAGTTCGACTGACTGAAGGAGTTCGACTAAGATCCGACCGCTAGGAAGTTCGGAAGGAGCTCGGCCGCTGAGGAGTTCGGTCGATTGAAGGAGTTCGACTAAGATCCATCCACTGAATCTCTTCCATGGCTACCGGTTAGATTAGGCTGAGCATCGAACTGGACTTCGGCAAGAGCAGGGTTTATCCCTAATAATAGTCCCCCCCACTTTCGAGTTCGAAATTCGGAGGAAGGAAGTACAGAAAAGGCAACTGCCGAAGTCTTCTTCTAGACTTCATGCTAGTTCAGGTTGAAGCTCGGAAAAGATCTCATCTCCAGCAAAAGTTGATGTTGAAGTTGAAGCCCGAGGGAAATCTCCTCTCCTGCAGTCGAGATTGATGCAGACACTCGGAGGAGATCTTATCTCCTAAGCCGAGGTTGGCTCGATCTCTCGGGAGAGATCTTATCTCTGATCGAGGTTGTCGCAATCGCTCGAGAGAGATCTTATCTCTAGTCGAGGTTGGCTCGATCGCTCGGAAGAGATCTTATCTCTGGCCGAGGTTGGCTCGATCGCTCAGGAGAGATATTATCTCTAGCCGAGATTACCTCGGAGAAGATCTTATCTCCTACGACTGAGGTTGCCTCGGAAGAGATCTTATCTCCTGCGGCTAAGGTTGATGCGGGCGCTCGGGAAAGATTTTATCTCCTACAATCGAGGTCGGAATGGACCCTCGGGGGAGATCTTATCTCCTACGGTCGAGGTTGATGTGGGGCTCGGGAGAGATCTTATCTCCTACAGTCGAGGTCGGCTCGGACCCTTGCAGAAGATCTTATCTCCTACGGCCAAGGTTGTTGCGGGCGCTCGGGGAGATCTTATCTCCTGCAGCCGAGGTTGGTCCGAACCCTCGAGGAAGATCTTATCTCCTACGGCCGAGGTTGTTGCGAGCGCTTGGGGAGATCTTATCTCCTACAGTCGAGGTCGGCCCGAACCCTCGGGGGATATCTTATCTCCTATGGTCGAGGTTGATGCGGATGCTCAGGGGAGATCTTATCTCCTACATCCGAGGTCGGCCCCGGACCCTCGCAAGAGATCTTATCTCATACGACCAAGGTTGCCTCGGAGGAAATTTTATCTTCTATGGTCGAGGTTGTTGCGGATGCTCGGAGGAGATCTTATCTCCTACAGTCGAGGTCGGCCCAGAACCTCGGAGAAGATCTTATCTCCTACGGTCGAGATTGATGCGGATGCTCAAGGAAGATCTTATCTCCTGCAGCCGAGGTTGGCCCGGACCCTCGGAGAAAATCTTATCTCCTGCAGTCGAAGTTGCCTCGGGGGAGAAACTTATCTCTTACGGTCGAGGTTGCCTTGGGAGAGATCTTATCTCCTACGGCCGAGGTTGATGCGGGCGCTCGGGGAGATCTTATCTCCTGCAGCTGAGGTTGGCTCGAACCTTCGGGGAAGATCTTATCTCCTACGATCGAGGTTGCCTCGAAAGAGATCTTATCTCTTGCAGCCAAGGTTGATGCGGGTGTGCTCGGGATAGATCTTATCTCCTGTAGCTGAGGTTGGTCCAGACCCTCAGGGGGAGATCTTATCTCCTGCAGTCGAGGTCGCCTCGGGAGAGATCTTATCTCCTACGGCTGAGGTTGATGTGGGCACTCGAAAGAGATCTTATCTCCTACAGTCGAGATCGGCTCGGACCCTCATGGGAGATCTTATCTCCTGCAGTCGAGATTGCCTCGGGAGAGATCTTATCTCCTGCAGTCGAGGTCGGCCCAGACCCTTAAGAGAGATCTTATCTCTTACGATCAAGGTTGATGCTGGCGCTTGGGAGAGATCTTATCTCCTATAATCGATATCAGTCCGGACCCTCGGAGGAGATCTTATCTCCTACGGCCGAGGTTGATGCAAGCGCTCGAAGGAGATCTTATCTCCTACAGTCGAGGTCGGCCTGGACCCTCACAGGAGATCTTATCTCCTACGACTGAGATTGCCTCGGGAGATCTTATCTCCTACGGTCAAGATTATTGTGGGCGCTTGAGGAAGATCTTATCTCCTACAGTCCGAGGTCGGCCCAGACCCTCGGAGGAGATCTTAATCTCCTACGGTCGAGGTTGATGCGGATGCTCGAAAAAGATCTTATCTCCTACAGTCGAGGTTGGCTCGGACCCTCGGGGGAGATCTTATCTCCTACGATCGAGGTTGCCTCGGGAGAGATCTTATCTTCTGTGGCCAAGATTGATGCGGGCGCTCAGGAAAGATCTTATCTCCTACAGCCAAGGTTGGCCCGAACCCTCGGGGGGAGATCTTATCTCCTACGGTCGAGGTTGCCTCGGGAGAGATCTTATCTTCTGCAGCCGAGGTTGACACGAGTGAGTGCTCGGAGGAGATCTTATCTCCTACAGTCGAGGTTGCCTCGGACCCTCAGGGGGAGATCTTATCTCCTACAGTCGAGGTCGCCTTAGGGAAGATCTTATCTCCTATGGTCGAGGTTGATGCGGACGCTCAGGGAAGATCTTATCTCCTATAGTCGAGGTCAGCCCGGACCCTCGTGGAAGATCTTATCTCCTATGATCGAGATTGTCTCGGAGGAGATCTTATCTCCTACAGCCGAGGTTGAAGGTCTTTGACCTGCTCGTGTTAGGACGAGGTTCTCCTCCTGTTCCTAACATGGTAACTATTGACTACTTTTTTTTCTGTCATCATATAGTTTTTACATCCAAAAATAATATTATTGAAAGGAAAGAATTTTATCGAAGAAAAGTTACTGGCAGCACATCCCCATTTCAAGGTCGTGAGAGCGTTGTTCCTCCGAGTTTTCTCGGGCAGTAAGTCTCGAGTCGGACGACCTCCTCTATCTCATATTAGCCTTCTCAATTTAGAGCAAGCTTCTCTTGACTTTGACGCTGGGAGATGACAGCCCGTCGAAGTACCAAGCCCCGGAGATAGCATCTATGATGCCGGAAGGCGGTCGATCTCCTTATCGTTCCTCTCTCAATAATGGTTCTAGCTTCTGGGGGGAGGACTTCTTTGCGTCCTTCCATCGGGGCTTCCTTGATGATGAGCTCAAGGAGTTTGGACCTTACTTGCGCTGGGGAGATCGTGAGCGCGGCCGAACTTCATTCCGCCCTCCTATGAAACCTATGGGAGAACTTCATGCCCCTTTGTCGGAGCTTCCTTGATGACGAGCTCGAGGAAAAGTTTGACCTCATTTGTGCTGCGGAGGTCGTGAGCACGGTCGAACTTCATCATTCTGCCATCCTGTAAAATCTTTGTCGGGACTTCCTTGATGACAAGCTTGAGGAAGAGTTCGGCCTCGCTTGCACTGGGGAGGTTGTGAGCGCGGCCGAACTTCATTTCGCCTCCTGTGAAACCTTTGTCGGGGCTTTCTTGATGATGAGCTCGAGGTGGAGTTCGGCCTCACTTGCACTGGGGGAGCTCATGAGCGTGGCCGAACTTCATTCTGCCCTTCTATAAAACCTTTGTCAGGGCTTTCTTGATGATGAGCTCGAGGTGGAGTTCTATCTCGCTTGCACTGGAGGAGGTCGTGAGCATGGTCGAACTTCATTCCGCCTCCTATGAAATCTTCTAGAACTTCTGCTCTCTATTTCTCCTTCCTAAGGATGATTGGTATGCTAGGCTAAATGCTCTTTCTTAAGATCGATTTTTGGTATCCTGATGGTGGGTTTGCTGGTAAAGTTACCGTTGGAAGCTGTCGTATGGCCTGCATCATCTCGGTGAGGCCATAAATCTGCTGGATCAGTAGGTTGAACTGCTCCATATCTACCATGGCTTTAGGTGAAGCCTAGGTTGCTGGGGCTGAAACAGAAGCAGATGGACCTGGCATAGAGGCCACTAATCGTCGAGTCGAAGCTCTCTAGGGAGGCATTTTCTTTTGGAAAAGAATTTTGAAGAGCAAGCAGGGAGATCTCTGGAGAGAGATCATCGCTGAGCACTCCTTTAAGAATAAGGGGGCCTCAAGAACACCTCAAGAGCAGAGGCGGCCCTCCTAGCGCCAAATCTGTTGGTACAGAATCTGATTATCGTTGGATCCAACTGGAGTGGAGGTGGATGAGGTCACCATCGGAGATCTGCAAAATAAAGTTCCGTCTGAAGCCGATGGGGGGTGGCTCCAGTAGGACCCTCCGACGATCAAGTCAGCTCTTCTGGCCAATAGAAATGGAGTGCTCTGAGATGAGTTCGGCAAAGTTTAGAGGAGAGGAGAGCTTAGAGCTTAGAGCTAGCGTATCTAGAGGGTCCCTTTTTATAGGCAAAGCTTAATGGTGATAGCTGCAGCTGCCTGATGGGTGGGCCGCTCGAGGCTGCATGGGATTCGATGCGGAGAGAATGATATTGTCAAGCCGATAGTGACAGCCATACCGTTCGATAGTGGTGGGCCGCTCGAGGTTTGGCGGAGTCAGTCATGGAGGGGGGCACCATCTGTAGCATCATCTGTGGCAGACTGATGATAACCGTTCATCTAGATTTAATAGTCGTGGCTCTAAGAAAGCAGGCATCGATCAGTGGACTTCGGTATGTATCAATTCTAGAGAAGTTTGAACTTTCAAAGGAGTTCAATCGAGGAAAAGCTTGGAAGGGGCTTGGTCATTGAGGAGTCCGATCGATCGAAAGGAATGTCTGGAAGGAGTCCAGCTCCTAAAGAAGTTCGATCAAAGAAAAAGCTTGAAGGAAGTTTGGCTCTCGTAGGCATTTGACTGGAGGAGTGCGGCTATGGCTCGGTCGCTGGGAGCTCGAAAGAAGCTCGACCGTTGAGAAGTTCGATCAGTTGAAGGAGTTTGGCTAATGCCCGACCGCTGGAGAGTTTGGAAGGAGCTCGACCACTGAGGAGTTCGATCGGTTGAAAGAGTTTGGCTAAGACCTATCCGCTGAAGCTCTTCCATGGCTACCGGTTGCATTAGGCTGAGCATCGAACTGGACTCCGGCAAGAGTGGGGTTTATCCCCAACAGGAAGAAAAAATAGAGAGTAGAGGATCCAAGTTTAGATCATAGTTCTCTTCTGAAGGAGATCTTCTCCATCCAAGGTCTGCGATCGAGATGACATCCTCAATCATAAACTACGAAAGATGGACCGATGGATTGAGGAGCTCATCCACGTCGCACCAGCTCAACATGAGGACGTCCGCACCGATCCTCCTTTCTCTTCTCGAATTATGCAAGAGCTCATTCCATCGAACTTCAAGCTCTCTCAACTTGAAAGTTACGATGGAATCTTTGATCCGATTGATCATCTGGAGGCCTTCCGAATCATGATGTTGCTTTATGGTGCACCTAACATCATATTATGCCGAACTTTTCCATCTACCTTAAAGGAAGTAGCAAAAAATTGGTACTCAGCATTGAAGTCGGGTACGATCTTCTCTTTTGATCAAATGAGCCATCAGTTCGTGGCTCACTTCGTCAGCAGTCGACGTCCGTGCCGAAGTTTGGATTCTCTGATGAACGTCAAGCTGAAAGAGGGAAAATCCATTTGGATTTATGTCACCCGATTTAACACTACGACATTGGAGGTCCGGGATCTGGACCAGTCTGTTGCAATGGCCACGCTCAAGGATGGCCTTCAGAAGAACGATTTACTATTTTTTCTGAAAAAGAAGTACCTCTAGGGCTTTGCCGATTCTCTAGTCCGGACGGAAGATATCTCATACCATTTGCGGAAGAACCTTCAAATTGAAGGATGAAGAAATCGCAGAGAGAGATATGATATCCAATAGGAATCACACGAATCTGAGTAGAGGGTCGAGTGAAGTTCGACCCGCTCACGGACTTTCCTCCGGGCATAAGCAGCTCGAACTCCTTGAGCTCGTCATCAAGGAAGCCCCGATAAAAAGGTGTGAAGAAGTCCTCCTTCCGGAAGGTTCCACAACTACGCCCCCCTCAGTGCTTCTAAGGCTCAAGTTTTGACAGAAATTAGGAACCAGCTGCCAAGACTAGAAGAATTACGATCTTCCCCAAACAAGAGCGATCGAAGAAAGTACTGTCTCTAACATCGCGACCACGGCCAGATACTGAAAAATGTGTTCAGCTCCGAGATGAAATCGATGAGCTCATCAGGAGAGACTAGCTGGATCGATTTCTCGAATGTCAGTCTGAAGTAGGAGAAGATCGGTCGAGGGTGCTGCCATAGCCATAACCACCAATGATGGAGGAATAACAAAAAGATCGATCGCCTCCCATTGAAGAAAAATTCTGATTTCCTAGACCAGATTCGTTCAGATCTGATCAGATCAAGAGATATATTTCAAAATTTTTTCTCTTTGATCTAGATCAGATCTGAGATATTTCAGATCTAATTCTTATTATTTTAATAATTAAAATAAAATTAGATAAATTAAATCAAATTTAATTTATCTTGAAGTGGATAATCCTATTACCCGATGATGATCCTGTGAGCAGCGGAAGGTTCTGGATCTAGCCACGCAAGTGCCTGGCCTCTATTGGTATCCACTCAAACTAGATCTGAAGATTCTCTTCTTATCTATCACGTCTCCAAAAATCAGATCTAGATCTAATTTGGAGGATCTTCAAAATCCCTTTTGAAGATCAGCAGTTATCTTTTGCAGCAGTGCAGCCTTCTAGCTTTCAGTCGCCTTTTTCTCATCTGAATTACACCAACCAAGGTCCAAAATACTTTTGGATGTGGAGAGGAGAGGGAGAAGGTGGGTTTGGCATGGAGAAAGAGGGGAGAGGCAACCTTGGGGCGTGGGATTTCAATTGCTCTTTGAGTTGGGCGTAGGGTCTTATTTATAGACTATCTGTGATCCAACTTCTCTTCTTCCCAACCAATCACAACTCTTTATGAAATCAGATCTAAATCTGATTGATGGGAATAGAGTCTCCTGGATTCCTCCTTAGAGGACACCTAAGATCAATCAAAGTTGGTTCTTAGGAGAACTCTAATCGAAATCTAAAAAAAAGATGGAGTCCCTATCCAATAGAGACTCCTGGGCGCCTCCAACTTGGGCACACGCCAAGGGTGGCGTGCGCCCTCCTCCTTGCCAGGTTTTGGCAGGAGGGACAGGCCCCCACCAACTCTCCAATAGGTACATGACACATGGACAAAAGTCAAAGTATCAATGGTCAATATTTGACCAGTCAAAGGTCAACTTTTGACCAAAGTCAAAGGATGAAAAATGGCAGGTGACCAAAAATGGCAGGTAATGTCTTATAAAATAAGACAATCCTTTTTGACTTGGACAAACTCCAGTCAGACAAAGTGAAGGCCTCTAATCGAGCATAAACTTCTTTGGCTCAGTCAGGACAACTATTTATGATAGTAAAAGAAGAACATTAGGTTCAATCGAGTGCTAGCACAATTTTCTTGAACCTAATTGAATCTCATTCAGATCAATTGAACTAGATCAATTCAATTGATGATCACCAGATTCAAACCCTTGTTTGTATGACCCAATTAGGTTCAATTCTGTATGGCAATAGGATATGTCATGATCTCTATCATCGACATCATCGAAACTCCTTTCGATGGATCAAAACTCTTCTGATTCGAACAGCTAGAATGATCGATCATCTAAATCATTCTAATTGCTCCCAAAATCCATCAGTGACACCTAGCAGTATATGGTGGCAACCCATCAGAGCTAAATACGAACCTCTTGGTGCAGCTACCTGTATGATTAAGTTTTTCTATCTTGAGCCTCGATCAGATTAGGGTTAAGGTGAACTCGTCAAACCCTAGTCTCTGTCATATGATGTAATCATTCGATTCAAGTCCGATGTGAAAAATTAAATAGAAACTCTTTCTATTATTTTACTCTGCCATGGTTATGAACTTCTAGACTTGATTCTCATAATCATCATAGGGCTGCTCCTCTACCACCGAGGTAGATAGATTCTATCTTGATGCCATCCAGTTCCTACGATGAACATGCTATAACCAACATACACCTCAGGTTTCTGAATGGCTAGGAGATCGAGTAATGGTGTAGTCAAACTATAACATCCTCAAGATGAACTATCGATGCATCTAGGTTAAAGAACCAAGACACACTACTGCAGCATCGAGTCAGTCATTGAGAGAAGGTAGACTTCCTAAGACTACTCGAGATGGTCACGCTCAGTGCCCTCGTTCTCTAACGAGTACTTGTATCTCTCACTGATGTTCTCCAAACCTAGACTCAAGACTCATCTACTAAAGAGAAGCGATTGTACACCAACCTTCGGATCAATCACCATCCTCTGATGATCCTATGGTCGGAAGCATTTTATGAGTTAATAATGATTATTCATGTCTTAAATTTTTAACTCTTAAAAATATAAATTATCATTACCATTAACTCAAAGGATGTATCACAGACACTAAATACACATATGTAATAGAAAATAATCCATTTTATTGATATTAATCAAAATTACAATTTTGCCCCTAGAAGTGTATTACAAGTGTCAGCCAATTCTGGCTTCTAGGGCACATATATTTAACAATCTTCCACTTATCCTAAAGTCAATTGGCTACAAGTCTAAGTCCCATCTTCTCAAGATGGGCTTCGATCTTCTACTAGCCCAACAGTTTTGTAAATGGGTCTGTCACATTGCCTGTGGAGTCAACTCTCTTGACCTCGACGTAATCCTTCTCGAGATAATCGCAGATGAGGTGGTATCGCCGCTCAATATGCTTGGATTTTTAGTGAGATCTTGGCTCCTTAGCAAGGGCTATGGCACCATTGTTGTCGCAGTACAGAGGAATGGCATCTGATGGCATTACTCCAATTTCTGCAGCAAACTTCTTATACCAGAATGCTTTCTTTACAGTCTCTGATGCAGCAATATATTCTGCTTCCATGGTGGAATCTGCTATCACAGTTTGCTTGAAACTCTTCTAGCTAACAGTACCACCATTGCACACAAATAGACTCCTAGATATCGACTTTCGATCATCTACATCGGACATAAAATCCGAGTCTGTGTATCCCTGGACTTGGAGTTCTCTATTACCAAAGACCAACATCATATCCTTAGTTCTTCTCAAGTACTTAAGGATACATTTCACATCAGTCCAGTGTTCTTCATCTGAATTTGACTGATATCTGCTTGTGACACTCACACATGGCTATATCAGGTCGTAGTACATAGATCTACATGAGGCTCCCTATTGAGAAGCATAAGGATCTTGCTTCATGTGTTCTATTTTCTTAGGTGTGCTAGGGCACATCTTCTTGGAAAGATGAATACCATGTTTGAAGGGTATTAATCCCCTCTTAGAGTTTTTCATACTAAACCTCTTTAGTACTTCCTTTGTTCACTTCTGTGAAAGTCTAGCATCCTATTGGTCTATCCCTTAAATGCTTAATTTCTAGAATAAGGTATGCTTCACCTAGGTCTTCATAAGAATTTCTTGATAACTCATAATTTGACTATTGTAAGGAGGAATGTCATCCATGTCAATACAAGGAAGACAACAGCGCTCCCACTGCTTTTTTGAAACACATGGTTCCTCTTATTTTTGATGAAACCAAACATTTTGATCAATCAATTAAATGAGTGTTCCAGCTCCGAGATGCTTGCTTAAGTCCATATATGAACCTTTGCAGCTTGCAAACCTTGTGATCAGTATCACTGGATGTGAAACCTAGTGGCTGATTCCATATAGTATTTCCTCAAGATATCCATTTCAAGAACATCGTTTTCACATCTATTTGCCATATTTTCATAATCGAAATAGGCCTGCAATGGCAAGCAAGTGTGGATGATTTTAGCATAGCCACTGAAAAAGGTATCCTGATAGTCCAATGCCTTGAAATTAACTATAACCTTTTGCCACTAGTCTAGCCTTGATGTCTCCATATTCTCATCTGCCCGATCTTTCTCTTGAAGATCCATTTACACCATAGGTACTATACCTTTGTGGATCTACCAAGGTTCAGACTTGGTTTGAGTGCATCGAGTCAATTTTTGACTGCATTGCTTCTAGCCATTTCTCAGAGTCGATATCTGATATCGTCTCATTGTAGATTTTGGGATCATCACCATGAGCACCATTATCTACAAGAAATATTTTCTCTGCTTTCTCTGAAATAATACCTAAGTATCTTTCAGGGGAATGGAAAATTCTTTTTGATCTACGAGGTGGAGGAGGTAGTGTTCTTATTGGCTCAACCTGATTTGATTCCATTTGGTCCTTAGCTCATCGTACTTGTGAGACCTTCTCATCAAGCTTAATCTGCTTTCCAATGCTGATATCTTGAATAAATTATTTTTCAAGAAAGATGGCATGTCGACTCACAATCACATTGTGGTCTTCTGAAATATAGAAATTGAAGGAAAATCCAAATTTTTTGGATCAAGTTCGTTCAGATCTGATCAGATCAAGAGATATATTTTAATTTTTTTTTCTTTGATTCTTAATCAGATTAAAATATTTTAGATCTAATTCTTAATTATTTTAATATTAATTAAATAATTTTAGAATAAATTAAATCATAATTTTAATTTATCTTGAGATGGGGTAATCCCTATTATCCATTGATGATCCTGTAAGCAATGAAAGGTTCTGGATCTAACCACGCAAGTGCCTGACCTCTATCGATATCCACTCAAACTAGATCTGAAGATCCTCTTCTTCTCTATCACATCTCCAAAAATTAGATCTAGATCTGATCTAGAGGATCTTCAAAACTCCTTTCGAAGATCAGCAGTCGTCCTTTGCAGCAGCATAGCCTTCTAGCTTTCAGTCGCCTTTCTCTCATCTAGATTGCACCAACCAAGAATCCAAACCTCTTTGAACATGGAGAGGAGAAGGAGAAGGTGCTTTGGCATGGAGGAGGAGAGGAGAAGTAGCCTTGGGGGCATGGATAATTGTGATTTCTAATCTTAATTTGAGTTGGGTGCAGGGTCTTATTTATAGACTAAGCATGATTCAACTCCTCTTCTTTCCAACCAATCACAACCCTTTATGAAATCAGATCTAAATCTGATTGATGGGAATAGAGTCTCCTGAATTTCTTCTTAGATGGTGCCTAAGATCAGTCAAAGTTGGTTCTTAGGAGAACGCTAATCAGAATCCAAAAAGGAGATGGAGTCCCTATCCAATAGGGACTCCTGGGCGCCTCCAACTTGGGCACATGCCAAGGGTGGTGTGCACCCTCCTCCTTGCCAGGTTCTGACAGAGGGACAAGCCCCCACCAGCCCTCCAATAGGTGCATGACACATGGACAAAAGTCAAAGTGTTAATGGTCAACATTTGACCAGTCAAAGGTTAACTTTTGACCAAAGTCAAAGGATGAGAAATGGTAGGTAACCAAAAATGGCAGGTAATATTTTACAAAATAAGACAACCTTTTCTGACTTGGATAAGCTCTAGTCAGACAAAGTGAAATCTCTAAATGAGCACAAACTCTTATGGCTCAGTCGGGACAACTATTTATGATAGTAAAAGAAGAACGTTAGGTTCAATCGAGTGCTAGCACGATTTTCTTGAACCTAATTAAATCTCATTCAGATCAATTGAACTGGATCAGTTTAATTGATGATCACCATATTCAAATTTTTGTTTGTGTAATTATGACTTAACCAATTTGTTTAGAGATTTTATTTTTAAATAAATTAATTTTCACTATTTTCTCGGATCCCTACACTCCCTCTGTAGAGATGCAAAAATCTTCATGATTAATGATTTCTAGTGGGTGGTGCAGTCTCACCAACTGACTCATCACCTCACCTAACAGTTATTGGTGATGGGTTAGCCAATGAGTGAACAACTCTTATTCAATGATTCTCTAATCATGGTGCATCCAAACTTGGTCTCTAATTCATGAATCTCACCGTATCCAAAATATTGATCCACTCCTTAGTTAAGTCAGACCCACCATTTGCATAGACTGGATTTTTAATTGAGTCTCTCACCATATCCAAAATATTGAGCCCAACTCATCCTCCAGCCCATAGCATCCAATGCCTAATAGACATGGTTGCGTCTTTCCGATGCAACTGAGCCACTGTATCCAGTCGAGAACAATCAACCCTCGGAAAGGAACCCGCACATCTACAATGGTGGAAGACCTTAGACTTAATCTTTTCTTAGGAAGAATTGATTCAGATCTCTTTAAACTAGACTTGTCATAGTCATAACAATTATGACTAACCTAGTGGCATGGGTTAGCTCGGATTATTGACCACCTCAGATCAGAACTGTGTCAACAAATATGGCCAGGTAAGTGAGACCGGTGGAAGGAATATGCCATTAACTCATACAAGAACACATTCAGGTCGAGTAGCTTCCAATTAAAAATCAATCGGTCGTATGTGCCAAACTTACCTTAGACACCAAATTGTTGAGTCAGAATCAATTGGGTTAGCCTACAATCCAGACTCTAATCTCTGAGCCTAATTAGGTCTTGCTTGATCATGACTCGATCTTGACCCAGACTTAATCCTATTAGGCTGGTCAATTTAAGCATTGTTGATCCCATCTAACCAACTCTTGATTCGGTTTGATCAATCACTTAGACCTAATTGAGCTACCCAAGCTCGAACCCGGTATTATGAATATGTCTTAGATCTGAAATTCTCAATTTTAGATCTAATTAATATTACATAATCTTAATTTTTAATTAAGTAGGGTTCATAAACAAAATATGCACAATAAATCCTAGGTTTCAGGATCTAGGATTTTGCAGAAAGTAAATTTTGGATTTCTGATTAAGGACGAACATGTAGCACCCCTACACGTCATAAGAATGCCCCATCGGATGGGAGGAGAGGGCCTTTAAATCCTTCTTCATTCTTATGACCGGACAGCCAAGAGGAACGCCTTAATCAAGAACATGCAATACTACAAAATAGTTTTAGATCTATATCATATATCTCATATACAAATTAGATCTAATCATGGCATATTTTGCATATATCTTATGTATCGAATCATGCTTATTTTTAGATCTAAATTATCTTATAATAATCTAAAAAATTAGATTTAAATTAATCTAATCAAAATAAATTCTAATCTAGACAATTATGTAGAACTATTCTACAACTAATCTAGACATGCATCAATCATATCTCATATAATGTTTAAAATTAAATAATTTTTTATTTACTATTTTTTAGATATTATTATAACCATTATAATATTAAAAAATAGTAAATAAATAAATCTAAAATATATTTTAATCAAATTAAATTAAAAATATACAAGACTGTTCTATAGAACTATTCTATTTTAGAACTAGTCATGCATATTTTCTAATCTTAGATCCAAATCATTTAATTTTAATTTTTTCTAATTTTAGATCTGATCACATCTCATGTGACATCTAAAATTACTTATTTTTTAATTAAAATAAATTTAAAAATAGATCTAAATACTTTTAGAACCTTGGCTCTGATACCAGTTGAAGAAAAATTCTGATTTTTCGGATCAGGTTCGTTCAGATCTGATCAGATCAAGAGATATATTTCAAAAAAAATTTTTACTCTTTGATCTAGATTAGATCTGGGATATTTTAGATCTAATTTTTATTATTTTAATAATTAAAATAAAATTTAAGATAAATTAAATCAAATTTAATTTATCTTGAAGTGGGTAATCCTATTATCCGTTGATGATCCTGTAAGCAGCGAAAGGTTCTGGATCTAGCCACGCAAGTGCCTGGCCTCTACCAGTATCCACTTAGGCTGGATCTGGAGATCCTCTTCTTCTCTATCATATCTCCAAAAATCAGATCTAGATCTGATCTGGAGGATCTTCAAAACTCCTTTTGAAGATCAGCAGTTGTCCTTTGCAGCAGCGCAGCCTTCTAGCTTTCAATCGCCTTTCTCTCATCTGGATTGCACCAACCAAGGTCCAAAACACTTTTGGACGTGGAGAGGAGAGGGAGAAGGTGGGTTTGGCATGGAGGAGGAGGGGAGAGGCAGCCTTGGGGCGTGGGAATTTCAATTGCTCTTTGAGTTGGGTGCAGGGTCTTATTTATAGACTAAGCTGTGATCCAACTCCTCTTCTTCCCAACCAATCACAACCTCTTTATGAAATCAGATCTAAATCTGATTGGTGGGAATAGAGTCTCCTGGATTCCTCCTTAGAGGGTGCCTAAGACCAGTCAAAGTTGGTTCTTAGGAGAACTCTAATTCGGAATCCAAAAAGGAGATGGAGTCCCTGTCCAATAGGGACTCCTGGGCGCCTCCAACTTGGGCACACGCCAAGGGTGGCGTGCGCCCTCCTCCTTGCCAGGTTCTGGCAGGGGACAAGGCCCCCACCAGCTCTCCAATAGGTGCATGACACATGGACAAGAAGTCAAAGTATCAATGGTCAATATTTGACCAGTCAAAGGTCAACTTTTGACCAAAGTCAAAGGACGAGAAATGGTAGGTGACCAAAAATGGCAGGTAATGTCTTACAAAATAAGACAACCTTTTCTGACTTGGACAAGCTCCAGTCAGACCAAAGTGAAGGCCTCTGAATGAGCACAAACTCCTTTGGCTCAGTCAGGACAACTATTTATGATAGTAAAAGAAGAACGTTAGGTTCAATCGAGTGCTAGCACGATTTTCTTGAACCTAATTGAATCTCATTCAGATCAATTGAACTAGATCAGTTCAATTGATGATCACCAGATTCAAACCCTTATTTGTGTGACCCAGTTAGGTTCAGTTCTGTATGGTAATGGGATATGTCATGATCTCTATCATCGACATCATCGAAACTTCCTTTCGATGGATCAGAACTCTTCTGATTCGAACAGCTAGAATGATCGATCATCTAAATCATTCTAATTGCTCCCAAAATCCACCAGTGACACCTAGCAGTATATGGTGGCAACCCATCAGAGCTGAATGCGAACCTCTTGGTGCAGCTACCTGTGTGATTAAGTTCTTCTATCTTGAGCCCCGATCAGATTAGGGTTAAGGTGAACTCGTCAAACCCTAGTCTCTGTCATATGATGTAATCATTCGATTCAAGTCCAATGTGAAAATCTAAATAGAAACTCTTTCTATTATTTCACTCTGCCATGGCCATGGACTTCTGGACTTGATTCTCATGATCATCATAGGGCTGCTCCTCTACCACCGAGGTAGATAGATTCCATCTTGATGCTATTCAGTTCCTATAATGAACATGCTATAGCCAACATACACCTCAGGATTTCCATATGGCTAGGAGACCGAGTAATGGTGTAGTCAAACTATAACACCCTCAAGGTGAACTGCCGATGCATCTCAGGTCAAAGAACCAGACACACTACTGCAGCATCGAGTCAGTCATTGACGAGAAGGTAGACTCCCTAATGACTACTCGAGGTGGTCACGCTCAGTGCCCTCGTTCTCTAACGAGTACCTGTACTCTCGCTCCGGTGTCTCCACACCGTAGACTCAAGACTCATCTACTAAAGAGAAGCGATTGTACACCAACCTTTTGGATCAATCACCATCCTCGTGATGATCCTATGGTCGGAAGCATTTTATGAGTTAATAATGATTATTCATATCTTAAATTTTCAACTCTTGAAAATATGAATTATCATTACCATTAACTCAAAGGATGTATCACAGATACTAAATACACATATGTGATAGAAAATAACCCATTTTATTGATATTAGTCAAAATTATAATTTTGCCTCTAGAAGTGTATTATAAGTGTCAGCCAATTCTGACTTCTAGGGCACATATATCTAACACCCGTATCATCGATGCCACATTTGGGAGGAGCTTGGTATTTCAACGATCCATCATCTCCAGCGTCAAAGCCAAGAGGAGCTTGCTCTAAATTATGTAATGATTAAAAAAACTACGTAAAAATTATGCAAAAAACTATGCAAAAACTATGTGATGATAGAAAAAATTATGTAAAAACTATGCAAAAACTATGTGATGATAGGAAAGAAGCAGTCAATAGTGGCCGTATTAGGAATAGGAGGAGAACCTCGTTCTAACATGAGCCGATCAAAGTCCTTCAACCTCGGCTAGAGATAAGATCTCTTCCGAGCGACCGCACCAACCTCGGCTAGAGATAAGATCTCTCCCGAGTGTCCGAGCTTCAACCTCGGCTAGAGATAAAATCTCTTTCGAGCGCCCGAGTTTCAACCTCGGCTTGAGATAAGATCTCTTTCGAGTGACCGAGCCAACCTCGACTAGAGATAAGGTCTCTCCTGAGCGTCCGAGCTTCAACCTCAGCTAGAGATAAGATCTCTTCCAAGTGACCGCGCCAATCTTGGCTAGAGATAAGATCTCTATCGAGCGTCCGAGCATCAACCTCGGCTAGAGATAAGATCTCTTCCGAGCTTCGAAGGCCTTATTCATTTAGAACGAGATGGAGGGAGAGACCCTGTCAACGACCCTTATGTGCCCCCATAATCCGTTAGGAATAGAAGAAGAACCTCGTCCTAACATGAGCAAAGTTGAAGTCTCGTTCATTTTAGATAAGATGGGGGGCGAGGCCCTATCAATGGCCCTTATATGCTCCCACAGCTCGTTAGGAATAGGAAGAAAATCTCATTCTAATATGAGCAAAGTCGAAGGCCTCGTTTATCTTAGACAAGATGGAAGGAGAGGCCCAGACAAAGGTCCTTATATGCCCTCACAGCCCATTAGGAATAGGAGAAGAACCTCATCCTAATGTGAGCAAAGTCGAAGACCGAGCCTCAAAGTCTACAATAACCTCGGCTGTAAGAGATAAGATTTCCCCTGAGGGTCCGAGCCAATCTCGACTGCAAGAGATAAGATCTCCCCCGAGCGCCCGCAACAACTTCGACTGCAGGAGATAAGATCTTTCCAGAGGGTCCGGGCCAACCTCGGCTGCAAGAGACAAGATCTCCTCCGAGCACCTATATCAACCTCGGCTACAGGAGATACCCATTAGGAATAGGAGGAGAACCTCATCCTAACGTGAGCAAAGTCGAAGGCCTCGGTCATTTTAGACGGGATGAAAGCTTCGAAGATGGCCCCATTATGCTTGACAATAATAGGAGATAAGATCTTTGCCGAGCTTCAACTACACTTTCAACCTCGACTGGAGATAAAGTACAGAGCCTTGAAGAGGACTTCGGCAGTCGTCTTTTTGTACTCCCTTCCTTCGAGTCTCGAACTCAGGAGTGGAAGAACTATTGTTGGAGATAAATTCCACTCCCACCGAAGTCGAGTCTGAAGCTTAGCTTAATGCAGCTGGTAATCACGGAAGAGCTTCAATCAAAAATTCTCTCCCTAGCAGTCGGATTTATTCAGTGGCTGAACTACTCAGCGGACAAACCTAGCCAAATTTCTCAGCGGTAGAGCCACAGTCGAACCTCTTCAACCGACCGAACTTCTCAACAGTCAAACTTCTTCCGAACTCCTCCAACAATCGAGCTTCTATGAAAGCCGAACCCCTTCCGAACTCTTCCAGCAGCCGAGCTTCTACGGAAGCCGGACTCCTGCAGCAACCGAGCTTCTACGGAAGCCGAACTTCTTCCGGACTTCTCTAGCAATCGAGCTTCTATGGAAGCCGAACTACTTCCGAACTTCTCCACTCGGACTTTTATGGAAGCTGAACTTCTTACAGACTATTCCTTCAGATGGATTCCTACAAGCGATCCCACTACTGAACGATTACAATTATCATGATAATTATGATTGTCATTTATCAAGACAACACGATCGGCATTTATCAAGTCAATCACGATTGGCATTTATCAGAATGGTTACGACAGTCATTAATCAAGACAGTTACAACAAGCTCCGCCTATAAAAAGAGATCCTTCAGATATGTTTTCTCTAAGCTTTCTTCTCCTTCTCGAAATTCTGCCAAGCTCCACACTGAGCACTCCATTTCTATTGGCCAGAACTAACTTGACCGTCGGAGGATCCTACCAGAGCCACCAATATCGACTTCGGATGGAACTTTATTTTGCAGGTCATCGACGATGACTTTGTCTTTCTCGACTCCAGCTCGATCCGGCATCAACCAAATTCTGCACCAACATCGTGGATGACATCCAGGAAGCTTTGAGATCGTTGGCTCAGAAGCCTCTGCATGGCCTTCTCCATGTGCGCATCGCTCTAGGTTTAAGACGTCGAGGTTTGTGAGGATGCCAAAGGATATCGAGATGGTGGAGGATCAAAGTTATGGCTGAATCCTATGATTTGACTCCTACTCATCCTTCGATGGCATTGAGCCATCCCTCAAGATTAAGAGGATTGAGAAGATAGGTTATTACTGTACCGCTCATCAATATACGTTGTGTAACGTATCTATATAGTTCAAAAATAGATTAGTTCTAATATAAAAATCATAACACTATTGTGTAATGCATTTTATGTTTTAGATTTTAGCATAACATGGCAACTTGAGTTCAAAAGAGAGAAGTTATCTAAAAAGTTCATCAAAAGTGATGTGCATATCCCTGTTAGTGATGGAAGTGACAACGGGATCATACTTTTGCCTTATACGTCAAATAATATGTGAGAATAAATCAAACTCTACAAACAGGATGATTGATAACTTCAGCTGCATTAGCTTAGCCTTTATCTTGTCTAAGTAGTTGGACATGCTTTAGTCATGCTTGCGAATATTACATAAAGTAATATGCTAAAGGTTCATTACCTGGGAGCTAGACCATATAACATGAAACTTTGGGTTTTCCCACGGTACTTCAAAGTTTTTTTCAGTTTTTTTATTGATGGCTCTTTTAGGTCATCTTATTCTAGGTGATTCTAGATGAACGGGACTAAACTTTCCATCGGCAATCATTTCCGCACTAATCATGTGCATGGCTGGTGCGGAGAATAATTCAAAGTTCGTGGGCGATTTGAAAATGAAACGAATGGTTGGTGTAGTAAATAATTCAAAGTGCGTGGACTTTTTAGAAGTTGCTTCCCCCATTGGCTTCCATGCCAGAGAAAGCTACCGACGAGGTCAGTGCCAAATAGGTCATCATTACAAAGATTTTTTACATTGCCGGATGTTTTTGGGTTAGCCCTTGAAAGGTGATGGGAAAGAATACCAACATGTCCTCCGTCGTTGCTTGAACACCAGCTTGCTACGATGCTTGAACACCAGGAAAAGGAGAGCGGTAGAGGCAGAGGAGGAAGGGGTGGCGGGCCTAAGGTGAAGGAGGCAGAAGAAGGGGGGCGGCGAGCCCGAGTGACAGTGGTGGGGCTGCGGGAAGGTGGAGGAGGAAGGGGGTGGCAAGCCCTAGTGGCGGTGGTGTGGCTGCAGGAAAGTAAGCAGCAGAGGTTGAGGAAAGGGGGTGACTGGCTCAAATGGCGGAAGGGGAAAGGGGGGTGGGAAATAAGCAGCGGTAGTTTGGAGGCAAGCAGCGGGTCTAAGCGGCAGAGGAGGAGGAAGATGGGGGCAGTGAGCTCAAGCAACAGCGGTAGGGCTATGGGAAGGCAAGCGGTGGAGGCGAAGGAGGAAGGGGGTAGCAGGCCCAAGCAGTGGTAGTGTGACTGCAAAAAGGCGAGCGGTGGAGATGAAGGGGGGGGGGGGAAGGGGAGGGGGATAGCAAGCCCGAGCGATAGAATAGGAAATGGGGAGAGAAAGCAAGTGATGATGGTGGAGAGGTGAGTGGCGGTAGGGCGGCAAGCGGCGGGCTTGAACGGCAGAGAGGTGGATGGAGGAGGAAAGGCGGTGGCTACGACAATGGGCCCAAGCGGCGAAGAGGTGTGGGGAGGAGGAGGATAGGGAGTGACATGCGGTGGCGGGGAGGCGCTACAAAGAAGAAGAGGAAGGGAGAATAAAAAATAATATAATATTATATATATATATATATATATATATATATATATATATATATATATATATATATATATATATATATATATATATATATATCAGATGATAGTGTAATGTCTTAAATATCTTTTATAATAAAATATTATTAAAAAAATATTATAGCAAATTTCTAAAACTTTTCAAGATCTTACCGTATTTTACAAGAAGTTGTTGCTCAAAGAACACGGGTGAGCATAGGTTTTATGAGAGTGTGAGAGTAGAGTAGATTCAGCTTAGGAGATGAGAAATATAAATAATCTGGTCTATATATTTTAGATTGATTATGGTAGTCATATGCTTCTCTACATGCAAAGTGAATTTGGTTGGACAAGTGAAAGAGCCGTCAATATAGCCAAGCAAGTCTTTGACATGTAAAATCACAAGAAATTTGCTTCTCGAGAGCAAATAATTAGTGTGGTCAAGTTTGATGGACACCAAAATGTAATTAGATGATCAATGTAAGATGATATTAAAGAACAGTTTGTCCGAACAAAATGATGGTGGAGCTTGAGGATGCCACCGGCTCTCACACCATAAAAATCAGTAACACTGGATTGAGAAAAATAAGAGCTTAGTAAAAAAGAATAAAGACAATATAATATGCCAAGGCACCACTCTTGGTGGGATAAGATATGTACATTATAGAAGCTTTACAAGAGACTGGTTACACAATTATAGGCATCATTATGCTGATATGACAAAGATATGCTATAATTACAAAAATTGGTCAACTATACAATGATTTGTTTCCTTGTATGCTATTAGTTATTTTCTTTATCATTAAGAAATATGTGTAGTGATTTGTTTTCTTATATACCATTATTTGTTTTCTTCATTGTAAAAGATATATGCTATGATTTATTTCTTTATATGGCTTTATTTGTTTCATTTAGAATAGGAGTAAATCTTAGTGAGAGCAGCAGGTGTGATGTGAGTCAGATTTGGTGGCGCACGTTAGCGAGTGATGGCTACCAATAACCAATTGCGCTCACCCGTTATCACCGTCGGTGCCCCATTACAAGAGTGGCAACCTGTTCTCTCTATCCTAATTTACTATTTTACCTCTATTTGTTTGGACATTAGATGTTTATTGTAATAAATAAAATATAATAAAAAAAGTACTATAGCAAGGCTTGTTGACGAAAGATATGGAAAGATCTACGGCATGGCTTCATCATTAATTTAATCATGCCATCCTCAACCTCTCCTAAAATGCTTTCATGGGCACCATGGACCCAATGATCATCACTATGGCTAAAGGATGTGCGGCAAGTAGAGTTTTTGGAAAGTATAGCTTTTAAAAAATAAAATTTTTCTAAAAAATTATTTACTATTTGATAACTATATTTCTAAAATATCATAAAAATTTAATATATATTTGGTAATCAAAATAAGAAAGTATATATGGTATGATAAATAATTAAAAATATATTATATAATATTATATAGTAGAGTATAATATAATATAATATTATTGATTATTATATATTAAAATATTATTATATTATATATATTATATAATATTAAGTTCTATAGCATAATAGTATAATACAATATGACATGATATAGTATAATAATGTATTGTATATAATATATTTATTATTTATATATTGTACATATACTTATTATATACATTAACATAATGTATAACATAATATTATAACATATTTAACTATTAATACTATATATGTAATATAATAATATATAATATATTTGTAATAATATATATACCATATAATATAATATAATATAATGTAATGAATTATAATCTAATCTAATAATCTAATTATTAATTATAATAATATTATAAGTATTATATTATATGTTTATTATTTTATAATATATTATTATAATATAATCATATGTTAGAATATAACATATAAATCTAAGATAATCTAATATATTTATCTTATTATATTACTAATAATATAATGTACTATTAATATGATGATTGTAATAATATATTATATTATGCTTATTATATTATAATATAGGAATATTTTATATTATAATTATGTATTTAAAAAATAATATAATATATTATCTTAGTATAGTATCATCTAATAATTGATTATAATAATATTATAAATATTATATTATATATTTATTTTATACTAATATATTATTATAATATAATAATATATTAGAATATATCATAATATAAGATAATCTAATATATTTATCTTATTATATTATTAATAATATAATAAGATATTATGATTATAATAATTATTACTATAAAAAAGGGTTACGACAGCGGTTTATAACCCCTGTCGTAGTCCAAAAAATCACTGCCATAGGCTATAACAGTGATTTTCTAATCGTTGCTACTGCGGCCGTCGCTATGACAGCAATTTTCTAACCACTGCTACTGTGACCGTCGCCGTAGCTCTATCACAGCGGTTGTTAGAACTGCTGTCATAGATGGTATATTGCAGCAGTTTATAAATCACTGCAATAGATCGATCTATTGCAGCGGTTATGTAACCGCTGTCATAGGATATCTATAGCAGCGGTTATATAACCGTTGCCATAGCTAATTTATAGCAGCGGTTTCTTAATCGCTACCATAGGTCTAGTATAGCAGTTGACATCGGACCTATGATAGCGGTTGGTACAGGTATGACAGTGGTTATAAAATCACTACTGTAGATCTTGAATAATTAAAAAAATAATTTTTTTTATTTTTCTATATATTTTATCTGATAAATATAGATATATATCATAAAAAAATATAATAAATATAAAAATTATTTTAAAATACTAAAATTTTATTATCAAATAAAATTTATTATAATATTTTTTTAAAAAAATAAAATATATCAAAAGTCTCATAAATCTACATCATCATCATCGTCGTCACTGGAAGCTGGAGCCAGAGTCAAAGCCAAAGCTGGAGCTAGAATACGGGCCAACATATCCTTGAAGCCTGTGACTTCAAAACGCGTGCTGAGCGTCGACATCATGTCTCTCACGATGCCTTCCATATGAGATGCACGCTCCTCAGCTCGATCTGCCCGCATCACAGTATGATCTGCCCATGCCAATACCTTCTTAAGCTCCTCCCTGCTGACGACACCGAAAGTCTATGAGGAGACGCTCGTCTCAGACCAATAGCTCATCGGCATGTGTCCAAGCTTACATCGGATCCTCCCAGAGTGCTCAGACCCTAAGACCTGAGACAGATGGTCATGGGGCCCAGAGGTATCCGAGCCCTCGCTCGCGAGCGCATCTAACTGATCCTATAATTATAAATTAAAATAAAATTTTATAAGAAATACTATAATACTAATCATATATACTAATGTATTTAATACTTACAAAAATACGTTCGATCGTGACGTTCATCGGCCTACCCGTCTTGTCCGTGTGGCTGAATCGAAAGATCTTGCTACGGCTGGGCATCACTCCATCTCTCATCAGCTATAACAAAGAATAAATTTATCAAAAAGATGATAAAAAAATATGAATTTAATTTATCTAATAAAATTTAGAATTAATTATCTTTTCATGCACACGACTGGCTATAGACTTGCGGCCTAGAGTGTGCGTGTACTCCTGGGCTACACGGTTCTTTCGATTCTGACAGAAGATAACCTAATAAGTATTCAAATAAATAATAAATATTTAAAAATATTTAAATAAGACTTTAAAATTATTAAAAAATTTAAAAGTTAAAAATTTTATCTCGAACTTCTGGCTCCTTCATTGTCTAACCATCCTCTCTCATTGACTCGGAGGACAGTCCTATATCCAGGAAATAAGCTCATCCGGATCTCATTGGTGCTTAAGCCATCCTCTATGGAGCTTGATCTTGTAACTCTGGTACAACTCTCCGATCTTCTTCAGTCGGGCATCTCGAGTCCTCTCGTGATCGAAAAAATCGTACCTCCTCTGCACAAATTTATCAAAATCAGTTACAAAATTATTCTAATCAAACAAATATAGTGTAAATATATAAAATGCATAAATATAACTAAGATACACATACTTATCCATATCTCCTTCCATATTCGATCTCTGATGGTAGCATCCATCAAACGTCAGTCTCTGGGCTCTACAAAAATAATGTCCGACCGCCTCATAAGCACTCCAAAAAAAGAATGCATCTCTCGCACGGTCTCCCCTATCGGCATTCCCTCTGCATCATACTACACCATCACCTGATGCTAACGGTTCCACACGTGTACCATACGTATGGGACCACGAAATGTCTGGCTGGATGATGCACCTACAATGCAAATATGTTATGCAAATATATAAGTGTATAAATACTATATAAAAAATAAAGTTGTGCTAATATAGTAAAAACGTACACTCAGATGTCTACGATGGTAGAGGCTCAGCTGCCGATGGAGTAGATGCCGTCGATGGAGTAGATGCCGGTGGTGGAGGTCCATGAGCAGCCGATGCTGAGGTGGACGGAGTATGCTCCGACTGCTCCTCGGATGCTGAACTACACGTAATCCACCAAGGGGCAGGGGTGAAAGCTAGATAGCATTTCGGTGCCATCATGATCTGCAACGTTAATGAACATTAATCAATATAATATCGTGATATATCAGATTCTATTCGCTTGAAAGTCGAGTCAGCTTCGTGCTTGAGACAGCCGACTCCGTGCTTGAGACATCTGGTTAGGGTCCTCTCCCAACCGACTCGATCGCGGCTCGAGTCGGCTTGACTATGTGCCATCCCCTCGATCACTCTCTCTCCCTCTCTCAATCTCTCTCGTCGACGACGGCGACGAGGCCAAACCCCTCCCTCCCAGCTTTTCCATCTTTTGATCTTCCTCTCTCCCTCTCTCGATCTCTCTCACCGACGAGGCTGGACCCCATCCCTCCCTCTCTCACTTTCTCGATCTTCCTCATCGGCAAGGCCAAACCCCATCCCTTTCAGTGATGCCGATGAGGCCGGACCCTCTCTCTCCCTCTCTCGCCCTCGTCGGTGAGGTCGGATCCCTCCCTTCCTCTCTTAAGTACAGACCCATCAAGTATTCGAGTTCGGATCTGGTATCAGTAATTAAAATTGAGTCCAAATTTAAATATTTAGATATCGATCCGAATCTAACCCATTGATAGATCTAGTCCACAGCTACCGACATGGCACGGTCCAAGACTACCACCATGGCACGATCCAAAAACTATGGCATGCAGATAATTATAATATTTATAATAAATATTTATAATATTTATTATAAATATTCTATAAATTATTATAAATATACATGATTAATAAATAACTACTATAAAATTAAAAAAATATACCTGCGGCTATAGAGAGTAGATCGCACTAAAAGCTCCGAGGGTCGCCGGCGATGACACTAAAGGAGGATGACGGCACTAGAGGTAACCCATAAAATAAAATCAAGATAATGAGATATAGAGAAGAAGAGAAAAGATAAAAAAGAGAGAGAGCAGGGGCGGCCAGGGATGGGGGCCAGGGAGAGGGGGGCATAGTGACAAGGAGGTCGAAAGGAGACTTTGCACTCGACTGGGGGAGGGTCAGAATGGTGGTGGTGGTGGGGGAGGTGGGGTTTCGCGTAGGCCGAAGGAGGATCGGATGGGGGTTCATCGGAGGAGGGGTTTCACTGAGGATCGGGAGGGTCGGATGGAGGGTGGGGGGGTGGGGTTTCGTAGGGGGCCGAGCGAGTGTGGAGGGGAGTTCGCTGGAGGAGAGATTTTATAGGGAGCCGAGGGAGGGTCGGATGGAGGTTTGCCAGAAGGGGTGTTTCGCTGGGGGTCGAGGGAGGGTTGGATGAAGGGATGGGGGGTCGGGTGGGGGGTGGCAAGAAGGAGCGGCTGGGGATGGGGGGTCGGAGAGGGAGGGGGAAGGAGGGGTGGCACCGACCGAAGGGGAAGGAGGAGGGATGCCGACCGAGGGGGAGGAGGGACGCCGACCGAGGGGGAGGAGGGGCGACGTCGGCTGGGGGGGAGGTGAGGCGACGTCGCCAGGGGGGAGAAGGGGCGACGTCGGTCGGGGGGGAGGAGTCTCATCGATGACGAAGAGGAGGGAGAGAGAGAGCGAGAGAGATTGAGCGCGCACGGAAGAAAAAAAAAAATTTAAAAATTTTTAACCTAATCTAAGACAGCGGTTATCGAACCGCTGCCATAGATCTACGACAGTAGTTATCAAACTGCTGCCATAGATCTACGATAGTGGTTACCCAAAATCACTGTCACAGATCTATGGCAGCGGTTCTATAACTGCTGCTGTAGATCTATAGCAGCGGTTTCTGATAACCACTGCCATAGGTGGAAAATAATTTTTTTATTTTATTAAATATTATATAATTTTAAAATTTAATATCCATCTTCATCATTCATTATCTAAATAATTATCATTAGAGTGTCATCGCAAAAGATCGCATCGATCTGATGGCCCTAGCTTCATCGATCAAAAAAATTTGATTTCGATGATCACGAACGATGATGTGATGATCTGATAGATAGAGACCTTTGATGGATTCAAAAATTTGCAATGATGATCTCGATGATATTTGTAGCGTACTATCAAAATTTTACTTCAATCGGATATCATTATCATGGTCAATTTAGTATGGAATGATTTTGGCCATTAAATTAGAAACAAGCGATCAAAGGGTTAAATGGCATTCGATTATGAAATAATTTTTTAGTTAAATAATTTTTATTATAATTTTAAATATATTATACGGTGATAATAGTAAAATTTAAATTATTTTCATATAAACTATTCATATTAAGTAGATATTGCAAAAATACGAGTATAACAATCAGTGAAGTTTCAGAATGATTATCAGAAGACATATAATTTTAAATCATTCTTCATCTTATGAGTTGAATTTTATAATTACCATCATAAAAAATGATTAAAATAGTAGTTAAGATTATTTATAAAAAAATTATCTCATAATCGAACACCGTTTGATCCTTTGATCAATCATTTATCATTTAATGGCCGAAACTAACCTATACTAAATTGACCAAGATAACGATATCCGATTGAAGTAAAATTTTGATAATATGCTACAAATATCACCGAAATCATCGTTGTAGGTTTTTAAATCTATCGGAGGTCTCCATCTACCAGATCATCGCATCATCGTTTGTAGTCGTCGAAATCAAATTTTTCTGATCGACGAAGCTAGGGCCATCGGATTGAGACGATCTTTTGCGACAACACTCTATAATAATTATTTAGATAATAAATGATAAAGATGGATATTAAATTTTAAAATTATATAATATTTAATATATATATATATATATATATATATATATATATATATATATATATATATATATATATATATATATATATATGGTAGTGGTTATAATTAACCACTATCATAAATCAGATTATAGCAGCGGTTCCTACTAACCGCTGCTATAGGTCCGACTTATAGCAGTGGTTACAATGAACTACTGCTATAGATCAACCTATGGCAGTGATTTTTTATAATTGCTACTATATGTCCGACCTACGGTGGCATTTTTTGTTAACCGCTGCTATATGTCGGATCTATAGCAACGGTTAATAAAAATCATTATCATAGGTGCCATGACAGCAGTTTCGAAAATCACTGTCATAGTAAAAGCTGCCATAGATCATTTTTATAGTAATAAATATATTATATTATCATAACATGACTATTATTATAATAATATAATATGATGATTGTAATGATATATTATATTATGCTTATTATTGTATAATATAAGAATATGTTATATTATAATTATGTATCTGAAATAGTATAATATATTATTCTATTATAATACTATACTATAATATAATATTATATAATATATTATTAATTTATTATTATAATATATTATATTTATAATACAATAATATAGGATTATATGATATGAAATGATATAAGATTAATTATAAGATTTGTTGGTTACTGTTTTGGTTATTAAAAAAATTTTATTAAAACTAAATAATTTTCTGACCTTAGTCATAAAGTATTTTTAGGAAGACTTTCTAAAATTGAACTTTTTCCAAGTAGATTTTTGCAGCTTTCTAGTAAAGTCAGAACATTTTATTTGATTTTTTATCGAACACTACTATATCATTCAAAAATATTTTTGGAAGACCAAAAAGTGTATATATCATGGTCTTAAATTCCACATTTTCATTCCAATGGAAGAGAAAGGGAGAGGGGAGGAAAATTCTTGGATGAAGTGAAAAAAAAACCTCAAGGAATTGAAAAAAATATTGCCCTTTGTTTTTCCCTTTCTCATTACACAATTGACCATGTCAATCTAAAATGGTTTCTTTAGATGTTTTAAATTGTGTGGCCATCAATTGGTTAGCAATTTATTGTGATTTTTGTATTTTGATCTGGCATGACTTGTAAAGGTTGGCTGGCTACAAGATTAATAAATTGATTAGACATTAAAACCTTGAGAGAAGTAAATCAAGTAAAACTTGATAAGAATAAATCAAGTGAGAAGCCTTAAAAAAATTTGTTATCAATATTCTAGAAATTTTTAATAAAGGTTACCAATTAATGATGTGTGCAGAAAAGCTTGCTCTTTAAAATGACATCTCATTCAACATAATACTGGCACCACTATTTATCTTTTAGTTTTCTTTGAATTTTTTTTATTTTATCTATTTTTTGGGATCTTCCTCTTCCTTCAAATAAAGGAAAGTGTTTTTATGGCATATCTCTCTTGTTCGCATTTAGTCTCCTTGATTTTGCAAGTTATTTCTATATTGATTTTCTATATTCTATGCTTTTTGATATTTCTTTCAATATTTTTATAACAGTATTCAATGACATTTTGCCTATATAGTATATACTGATGATAAATGAGATGATACTAACAATTCAAGCCATATGTTTTTTTAATCCTCCTTTTTTCTAAAAAAATTATTATCAATCCTCTATTTTGATTTGTAAAGTTTCTATCCCTTAACAATTGAAGCATCTATGTATTAACTCATGCCTAGCTAATCAATTAGATAAACAGTCTCGTTACATTTTCTTGATTTCTTGATAATTTGAATTTAATGATGAGATAGATTAGGCTCAGATCGATCGAATTTGGCTTCAAATCTAATTAGATTTTTCACCATCTAATTAATATGAATCTCGATATAACAAATCAGAAAGTTAATGGTTATCTTTCCATCCATTTGGATTTGGAAAAAAAAAAAGAAAAAAGATAAGCCATTAATGTGGATGGGATATGGCATGAAAGTCCACATGCATCAAAAAGTGAGATCAAGTTTTTATTTATTCTAGAACATTTTTATTTATCAATGTAGAGCTTATATTTATTTTAAAATCCTTTTAGTTATTTTATTTTAATTTATTTTAAACTTATTTATATTTATTATAAAAAAATTTATATTTATTTTGAAAAAAATTATATTTATTCAATCCTTATTTATGTTTATTGTTGGGGAGATGTAAAGTGTATGTTATATCCATATTAATGATTTGTGTCTGTTCTGTTATCGCGAACGTGGACAGGATATGTCACTTTATATCTCTCCCATAATAAACAAAATAAATACAAACTTTGAATGAAATAAATATAAATTTATTTATAATAAATATATTTTTTAAAATAAATATAAATAAATTTAAAATAAATAAAAATAGAATAAACATAAACTCTATGAGTTAAGCAAAAATATTGTAGAATAAACATAAACTCAATCTCTTAACTTTTGGTGCATGCAGGCTTTCATTCAATCTGCATTAATGGCGTGTGGGCTTCCATCTTATCTATATTAGTAATCTATTTTTAATATTTTTGCAAACTTAAATAGATTGAGAAGTGGCCATTGATTTTTTATTTTCTACATGGAGATCCATAAGATTGAACAGATTAGATGGTAGGGGATTTGATTAGATTTGAAGCCAAATCTGATCGATTTAAATATAATCTATCTCTTTATATGAGAATCATATATTATTAAATTTATAATAAATTTTAAATTTTTTTATATTATTATAGTTCTAAAATAATATTTTCAAAGTATGAACATCCATTACAAATGAAGTTTCAACCTTAGAGAAATTATTGCATGCACTAGATGCAAGTGAACCAGGGCAAATCTTGGAGCATATGCACGGTGGATAGCGCATAGTAGCAAATTAGTGAAATATAAGAGGTAGCTTGGCGTGCTATCCACTGATCCAATTACAGCTGGTGCATGCAATAATTTCTTATGATCTTGGGAGGGTAAGGTATTCTTTTATAAATCCACTTGTTTGACTATTGCTTTTTGGGTAATTTTAGAAACACCTTCGCTCATGAAGAGAAAAGGGATGAAGATTCCTAAATGTCCAAAGATCTTACCAAACCTGCTGCCTAAAAAAAAAAAAAAAAGAAAAAAAAAAGGAAGAAAGAAAGGAAGAAAGCTCCTGCCAAACCGCACCAGCAAAGAAAAAAATTGTTAAAGTCTTGCCAATTAGGGTTTCTTTATTCTCATGGAATATATATGACACTTAACGGCCGTTAATCGAAACGCTGACTGTTTTTCCTTCTTGGAACTTTTAGACGGCAGCCGTACCCTACGAAGTCGTGCCACTGATAAATTCATATTTCTTAGTGGAACCCACTCCACCCAATCCGGTCCGCTACGCTGCCCGTTCGCGCTCTTCCCGTCCTTCCAGCTCACATCCCTAATTCTTAAGAGGAACCCGCTGCGCAACCGAAAGTTCTTCTCCCACGTGGCGCAACACTATTGTCTAGGTTCGCTGACATCGGCGCAAGGCCCAGTATTAGTGGGCCCGGTTGACGACCCGTGTGTACTTTTAACCGGTACCCAGTCGCATATTTATATAATTCGAAGCATGCGGTAATTAAAACCAGCCACTTCGTAGCACAAATCAAAAACGTCACACCTTTACTTTAGAATTCGCGTCAGACCTTTATCTTCTATCACGACTCCTAAAGCCCACTTTGCTTCCATATCTGCTCGCTTTTAGGTTTTCCTTTCTGCTGCGCTTGGTAGCCGACCAAATACGACGCACGCCGCCCTTCTTCTTCTCCGCTGTGCGGTATACTCCGCCCCGTTACGCGCTTTCTTCTTCTATAAATTTTTTTTCCTCTCGCCCTTCTCCGGCCTCGGAAATCACAGCGATCGAGAGAGAAAGCGCGATCATGGCGACAAAGGGAGAGGGAGGGGAGCCAGCGCTGGGGGTTCCGTATGGTTACGCGGCGTCGGCGCCGCAGCGGCAGGGAGTGCCGTACGGGTACACGGCGGCGGCGCCTCAGCAGCAAGGGGTGCCGTACGGGTACGCGGAGGCGCAACCGCAGCAGGCGCAGGTGTTCTACGTGGGGCAGAATCCCTACCAGGCAGGGATGATCCCCCCGAACGCCATCTACGGAGATCCCATGGGGATCCCTCTGCAGCAGACCATGTTTCGGGATACCCCCGCCCCCTTTCAGTGCGTCTACTGCGGCTTATCCGGCCTCACCACCGTCAAGTATGTCGCCTTTCACCTCCCCTCGGCTTTATTTTCTGATTCGATGATCTGGTTCTTGATTTATATTGATTAGGTTCGAATCTTTTGTTGAATTTGTCGTTATCTTGAGGGATAGTTGAAGAATTGGTACCGCTGCTTGTGGTTGATCAGTGGAAGTAAATAGAAAAAATAGGTTATAAGTTAATCAATTAATTGATTATTTACTGATGAGGTTTTCTCTGGGGGAAGAATGACCGGAGTGATCGGATATGAGGGGTGTTAATTAGTTAGAAAATTCTTTGGGGTAAATTGGACGGTTTGTTGGGAATTAGGTTTATGAATGGTTTGGTTGGGGATATGGTGTTAGTTGTGGGTTTGAACGCGAAAGGTTTTGTTTTTGATGTGAGATTGTGCTCCTGTTCTCATCTATAGGTAATGGGTTTGATTGTGGAGTTCTTCTTTCTTCATGATGTTATCATGATAAACATATATTATATTGTTTGAGATAGGTGTCATAGTTTGATTTCAAATGTGCGAGACAAATTGCTTTATCTTATTATTGGAGCATAAATTTCAGATTTTGGCTGATACCAATTGATGCTTGCTCTATAGATGGTTAAAAGAGGTTTGATTAAATGAGATTTTCTTACTTGGTAGCTATGTATCTCTAATAGGTAATTGATAAAATAATCCACTGGCATTGCTTTGATTGACAAGATGCATTACATCTACTGGTGATTGTTTTATCTGAATTCTGTCAATATCTGGCCAGTAGAAAAAAAAAGAGAATATAAAATAAAACTGTGTTTTTGTGAAGAGGATATCTGTCTACATGGCACTCCAATTTGGAGATTTATAACAAAAATTTTCTACTTTTTGCTGCACCCACTCTGGCATCTGCACCTGCACCTGCTTCTTGACATTTCAGGTTGATTTATTTAATGTTCTTCCTTATAGTGAAGATGTTTTGTCAATTCTGGTATCATGAACTTCTTAAATTGTATTATTACTTTGGTGAATTTCTCTTTTGTTTGACCTTGTGTTATGGACTTGCAAGCTTTGTTAACCAGTCTAGTGTATGGGCTTGCAATGATTAGGTATGCTTATCAAAGACTCCTCTGTAATGCAGATCGATACTATTTGTAGGTTCATCTTACATATGTTGACGTATTTTGCTCAGAGAAACATAGATTCTCAAGTAATCTATAAAATATAGCATTGCATAACTCAGCATTAAGGGATTGTGTTTTGGAATTGTAAATAAAAGGCACTAAAAGTGTTTGATACAACAAGCTTACCAATTATAACAGATAAGCACTTCTACCATGACATTATGACATCACACAAAAAGGAAATGCAGTTTATATATAACTCTTCTAATTCTTTTCATTTGGTACTCTACAGGCTATAGGACTTAGCTATAGGAAAGTTGCTCATCAACTTTGTAACATTTTTATATGTGGTTTTGTGTCACTAAAGCATTTCTAAAAGGGTATATGTGCATAAATATATCATCATCTGAACATAATTTTTGTTGTACAACTTAAGATTAAACAATAATGATGGGGCACAAGTGACAGAAATGCACTTGAAGTTCATGATATTACAAAAAGTGCCATTGGCTTGGGATGTGCAGCCACTAAGCAGCAAGGTATAAAAAATATTAAAAATCACTTTAAAACTGAAAAAGGAGAGGAAATTTAATGAGAAACTTGCTATGAACTTACAATCTGTTGGGGGGTGTATAGAAGAAAATGAGTAATATTTAGGAGAAGTCAATAAACTACTTAATAAATAAACAATACATCATAAGATAATTACATGGTGAAAGGGCATACTATACATTCCAACCTATTAATCTGTCTATTCTTCTTCTTGTTGGCATTCCTATACATTTATTTTGTTATTGCTTTGATATAGTATACTTCTTAAAATACCTTAGGGGGAAAGAGTAATAATGTGATCCCTGTGTATGTGTTTGGATGCTTTAATGTGCTGCTAACTGGATGTTCAGTAATTTAATGGCTATTCGTTAATGCATATATGTTTACTTTGTGTTAGAGGCGGAGCCATGTTTTGACTTGGGGGTTCAATTGAACCCTCAAGTTTTGGTACAATACCCTTAGAGATATATAAATATTATTTAGAAAATTAATTATATATATATATATATAATTTTGAACCCTCATGGTATAAAGAATCTTAGTTAGCTTAGTGGTTTGAACCCCAACCCTCTGTCCCCCACATCCTAGGTTCAAATCCTTACTTTTATATTTTTCCTTTTTTCCTCTATCCCCCACATCCCAAGTTCGTTTTCACTTAATGTAATGTTATTAAGTTTGTTTTTATTTATTTATTTATTTATTTTAATTTATATATTGAACCTTCAAGATGAAAATTATGGCTACACCACTGCTTTGCGTAAAACATCTCTAGATAAACTAAGAGTGTGCTTTGTTAACAAAGCATCCATTGTGGCACATTTAATCTACACCAAAACACATGTCGAAAAATTTCTACCAACAAAAAAAAAAAACGTGTCAAAAATACAAATTTTTCTGGAATTTTGACATAAACATTAAATGATGGATTAGAAGACTTAGTGAGCCACCTAAATAGGCTTACATTGATCAAGATACACATTAACAAATGAATAAATTAACTTTAATAATGATCCATTGTCAGCTATTGGCTTGATGCATCCTTGTTAAGAGTAGAAAGAAATTTCTATACTTTGATTTGATGTAGAGCAATTATTTTGTGTCATAAATGTGTAATCTCTAGATTGAGCCTTCAAAATCTTTGAGGTCAAAACAATGTTGAATGGGAGGAAAAAGGAAACAGAGGGGGTTTTCACAGTAAATTGGTTTACATCGAACTGGCATAAATCAATGATAAGAGATATGGGCTGATATGGACCAGAATAGACCAATACACGTGTCCTGGCTGTACACTTTGATGTGTGACACCTAGCCATTGCAGTATATGTTATGTTGTATAGACTGGTACGTATTGGCATGTTAATACTTAATGTGAGACATGTTAAAACATGTTTTCATAGACTTAGATTACATGAAGGATTGGTTGTTTGACAGGAGATGCAATTCCACTGGCAATCACTTCATATTGTTGGACGGGTGTTTGTCCCACTTATGTAGAAGCATGGGAGAACCTCAACCATTTGTGATTGGTTGGGTGGGACCAACACAATATTAGGGTGGTTGGAGCTTTAGCCACTTGCGGGTTCTTGGCCCTTCTAGTTGCCTGGTTATATGGCCAAGGTAGTGTCGTGTGGTTACTAACCCAATATAAATTATGGAGAAACCTCAATATCTTCACCAATACTTGCAGATTTCCACAATCTAGGACCCTAACCCATTCATATCCAACTTCTGGCTGTTTGGCAACAAGGACTTGTTTGATGCATCATTTTCAAAAAAAAAAAAAGAAAAGAAAATGAAATTAGAATATACGAAGGATCAAGAGGTGATTTTCACGATCATTCTTAACGTAAGAATCATTTGACAGTAACGATGAGAGTCATCAGACTTTATAGTAGATGACTTGATTGAAACTTGTGTAATTTCTGCTTATATGACATTCAGCTATGCAATTAAGTCACTGAAAAGTTATAATATAGGTGAGATGCAATGTAGTCCGTGTCTTTTGTCTCACTCTTGTTATGCAACATATGAAGAAAGCCTCAATTATTCTTGTTTTTGAGAACACTGCTCTTTTTATATATTTTTTCTGGACCATCAGACATGCAAGGGAATTGAATTTTTTTTATGATTTTTAATGAATCTTTTATGATGGGGAACTGGATGGAGTTGTTCACGAAGACAATTAAGCTGATGGTGACAATGTTGAAGCGTGATGATGTTCTAGGTAATGGAAATCTGTGAGGTTTATGAATTTTGTTATAAACGGAAAGCTGAATATTGGCTAGAACAGGGGAAAAAAAAAAGGTGGTGCTTTTGTGGCCCACATCCACCTAGGACCTTGATGTTAAGGGTTTACAGTGATTGTCACCTATTTTACAAATTTTGCTTTTTTTTTTTTTTTTTGGTTTCTGTGACTAGTAATAGGGTTTTACCTTTATTTTGGGACATATCACACAAATTAACAAAGGGAATGATAATCACGATGGATCTGCCACTTGACTTTTTTTTTTTTGCTATAGCACATTAAGCCGAGCAACTTAGCCAGATATCTTTGGGAATAGGACATTAAACTCTTTTCCCCTTTCTTGAGAAACCTAAAAATTGCTAACCACTTTTATCTAGGTTATTGTGTGAGCTCTTTCAAGTGCAACTAATTGAGCCTTGCATTGAATGAAATAATGATACGAGTAGCAAAGACAAAGTTGTGGAAAATTTGACGGTGAATAATGACATTGATGTTTGCGTATGCTTTGCAATGCTTTTGGTTTAGCAACTAGGGTGGGGGTTGGGGGTGCTTAGGATCTTATGCATGGATTGTATTATTTCTAAAATAACCGCATCTTTGGGAGTTTCATTGATTTTCTCTCGACATCATGGTCTGTTTTTCTGATGCATTAATGAAGTTATTCCCTACCACCTATCTTCTTGTTTTTGGTCCATGATTTAATGGATTCTCATGTCTTAATTGTTATGGTCTAATTGTATATTCGAACTTGTGGTATTTGAGTTGTGCTTGAGATTATTTATGTCACTAAGAAGACACTTACCTTTGGATCAATCTGAATTTTTGGCTTTTAGTTGGTGCTTTATATATGAAGCCGTCTTCTCTCTTTCACATGTACCAGGTTTAATGGCAGGCCTTTCTTGCTCTAAGCTGTAGACAGTAACATTGGTTGGAGAATTAGCAGCAAAAAAACATATTACCAAACTTTGATTTATCTTAATTTGATCAATGTTGGCATTAAAGCTGGAACCGCACTTGCAGGTTGAGGTTATGACCAGTCAAGGAGAAGTAATGTCTACAAACATAACTGGAAGTGGATTGATGCTACTGCAAGAGTCTGTCTTTTATTTTATTTTATTATTTTTGAAGATCAGTTGGAGCCAAGATTTGTTGAACTGGTATTTGAGAGGGTAGTAGCCAGCGACTTGTTCGGCATGGTACCAACCTATGGTAAGCCAAAAGGGAGGGGAAGAGGGACAAAAGGAGAGAGGGAGGGAGCAAGGGAAGGACAGGGAGGAGGGAGGGAGAGGACAAGGAAAACCCTAACCCTAACCTGAACTAGAGAGAGAGAGAGAGAGGAGCTTACCTGAATGTGGGTGGGGGGGGGGCATGAAATCAAGACTTGAGGATAGGGGGCATGGAATCAAGTTGTGAGGGGCTAGAGGAGCATGGAGTTGAAAGGGGAGGGAGGGGTCAAACCATTTTAATAGCCAGAACCGTGCCACTCCCCACCTGGTCTGATTTGGTACATCTTGAACTGGCTAGCTTAGCATGGTTGTGCAGACCTTGGTTGGAGCCTATGCTAGTGATATCTTATTGGAGATCATGATTATAGTAATGTTAATGATGTCATGCTTCCTTTAAGAAAGCTAATAGGTATTGATGAATAGTATTATAGTTCTCGGCATTTTTTCACTCCTTCCCAGGTCTTTGCTTAAAATCATTTGAAATATTAATTTAAGCTTTTACACACTACATATTAATTTACATATTTTGTAGATTAGTTCTACAACATACTACTTGGACTTTAACCATGCCCGTACTCATAACACCATTCCATGTCCATCTCCATATTATAAGATTTTTATAAATATTTGAACTTTTTTGCTAAACAAGAGTGAGTATTCACATATATGGAGCATTACTCAATTATTTAGGAGAATTTGGATTTATTATGTCTCAAAACTTATCTGCATATTCTTAGGGTGGCAAATGGCACTACAAGTTATCTAATGGAAAACAAGCCATCATGGTGCTATATTTGATTTTACTTAAGTTTGGGCTGGTGGAGCAGTCTTTGCTTTTCTTTTATTCCTGCAGTTGCCTATCTGTTAGATAAGTCATTCTCGCTTAAGTGAAAAATCTTAGTTCAAGGACACTTAAGTCTTAAATTTTTTTTTCCCCTAAATTTTCATTACTTTCTTGTTACCCCTCACTCTGTATTCAAGTGCTAGTCTTTGATTCTGGGTTGTGACTGAATATTTCCATTGATGTTCTAATAACTCAGAAGGATGGCTGTTAGTGGTCAAACATTATATTGTTTAGATTATTTAACAGCACAAAAGTGCATTTCATTCATCAATGGCATCTCCTTGATTCTAATGCACTGGCAAAGTAGAGTTATTCTGAATGAAATTTAGTTTAATGACATTTGTTTCCTGTGATACAGATCGAAACCAAGTCTTGCAGCTGTTGTGGCTTGCATGATGCCATTTATGCTGGGAGTTTGCTTCCTTTGCCCCTCCATGGACTGCCTTTGGCACAAGTATCATTACTGCCCTAGCTGTGGACAAAAGGTTAAACAATTTCTCCTATTTTCACCATTCTTTCCTCTGTATTGGCTCTTGCTATTATCTATATTGCGGCTAACAATCTTGAAGTGTCACAGGTTGCTGAATACGAGAAATCAGATCCATGCCTTGTTGTGGATGCACCCCGCTGGAGAGAGAAGAGTTTTGCTGTGCCTGCATAGTCTAAATTCATGAAGCTTTTCTTTCTTGCCTGAAAATTTGGAAGTTTGTGTGTATGGAGCTCTGAATTAGCTATTAGACAATAACAAAAGTTCTACATGTTTCAAGTGAAAGGTTATACTTGTGCTATGGTGGTTTTGATGACATTTTGTGATAATTCAAGGAATAATTTGATGGATAGGTCCAGGACTTCATTTATAATCGTTCTTTGATTTAGTTATTCATTGCTACCAGTTCTGATTATAGGTATTGTGATCTAGGAGTTCTCCTTGTATGGGCATCCAATAAAGCAACAACACTCGTTAGCAATTGTTTTAAGCTGACTAGGTTGTAGTTAAGGATGCCATCTGAGAAATGTAGAAATCATCTAGCTGTTTGACTGAGTCATTTAGGTTCCTGGATGCTTTATATCTTAGGAATTATCTACAAATGGGGACAGACATGGACCTTTATGTATTGCAGATGTACCTTTGGTTTTCTTGTGGAACCTTTTCATTGCTCAAGATGCAGGATAGGTGAGTCTCTCCTGTGAAAATTTCCTGTCTTCATCTGCTTGCCAATTCCTGTCCAATGGTCCAAGAATCCCTGTACATTCCCTCTCGATTGTTCCATGCACAAAATCAAAGCATCACAAGCATTTATTTAACTCGTACCCATTGCTAGTGAGGTGTGAAAGTAGCAAACTGGAGACCGGCAATCTTACATAAAAAGTTCATGAAATTGAACTAAAAGCCTGTTTGACCAAGCTTTTGAAAAAACTATTTATTTTTTAAAAAAATATTTATTTTAAAAAAATAAAATATTTGATCAATTTTTTTAAAAAAATAATTTATTTTTCAGTAATAGCAGAAGTAGTTTTTTTTATTATGGAGAGAAAGCAAAAAATTGAAGCTTTTTTTGGAAAGCAGAAGCAAAAAATTAATTTTTTAAAGATATAAATATCCTTACTCAAAATCATTATTTACCATAACTATCCTTATTTATTTTTATCTAATTTTTTCATTATTCTCATGTTATTTAACTATTTTATTAATTTTTATATTTAATTAAATAAAAATAAAAAAAATTAATTATAATTTAATTATTATAAATATTTAAAATTATTTATTTATTTAAATAATATTAATTATAAAGTAAATTTATATAAGTTTTTTTCTTAATTTGACAGTCAAAAATATTTTTTTTAAAAGATTTATTAAATATAAACTATTTTTTAAATACTGATAAAAATGTTAATCAAATAATTTTGTCAAATACAAACAGCTTATCTCTTATAGTATTTTTTCTAAAATTTTATTTTAAAAATAAGTAGAGCAATAAATTTTTCATATTTCTAATCAAGATCTACTTTTCGTGAATAGTCTCCACACTATTACTTGCACATGAGCGAAGATATCCCATCTCCTAGTTCATCTCTTGCCGTGTTTTTCTTAGGGTTGGCAATCGAGTCCGACAAGATAAGAATCAGATCAGATGCATGATAGATCAAAAATCTATCAACCCAATTTAGATATATTTATTAAATAGATCAAAAATAAAGATCTGGATTCGATCATTTTATTAAATAAGTAATCTAATTCGGTCTACAATAGATTGAAATAAGTTAAGCGTATGTACCTATATTCGGGCTTTGTAAGGTAGCTGGTGTCAATATTAAAACAAAAAGAAGAAAAAGTTAAACATGATAAATGGTTAAGCATTGCCTCCCCTATGTTTTCTTTTGTAAACCCCATTCATTCCCGCTTCATCAAACAGCTCCAATACAATCTCCATCTAACCCTGACCTATGCAATGCTTTGTGCTTAAATTGTTGCAGAACATGCCAGGCCTAAAAAGGGCAAGAGATCATAAAGATGTTCCACCAGAAGACCAAGGAATACCTTAATTTAAGTTCACCCATTTCATATGACAGTTACATTTGCATTACTTTGGAGCAAGATGATACTAACCGCAGAGTACTAAAAACCTGCTTACTTTACAAGAACAAACAATTCAAGGGCAAATTGCTATAGGTTTAAACAAGCTTTTACCTGACTCTAGAGATATATTAACGTTAGAAATTGCAAGGGCATGGTTTCTAGAGAACATATGAGTTCAGTTCCTAATACACGTGGAGCTTCTTGAAATAAATGTTTATGACCAGACGCAGATCAAGGGATATAGTAGTTTAAAATAAGAGGTGGGTGGAAATCATCTGGAATTCATAGAAACTGGTGAGCTAGTCGACCAACTTTTGCAACTTCTTGCACATCCCCAACCCCACCATAACCAAAAAAAGAGAAAGAAAAAGAAATACGGTGCACAAGAACCTTTGACCTCCAATGGAGTCTAATTCTGATAATTTCCTTCCTGGTAAGGAGATGTTTTCCTCTAAGGATTGTGCAATGTCCGAAAGCACCAAACACAAGTATTACTAAGTCTGTGAAGTTGCAGTAACTGACGTATGTCAAAAGTGTGCTCTATGAAATATGCAGTGGCCCTGGAAGTATGTGTTACAGTTCAATAGTTCATGCTAATCAAGAAGATTGGTCAAGCCAATGGAGGATACCTTTCGATTATCTATATCAGAGTTAATAAGTTTATAATTTAGGTTTTCCATGAAAGAGGATATAAGACTTCATCGATATCAAACATCAGAGAAAATATCGAAACTTCCAATGGTTTTGAAGCCAGGACGGCTACTTTTAGACCCTCTCGATGGTTTTGGAGGACCAAGCAACTGAGTATTTACAGTGGACTGAAACGTTCCGTCCTTGTTGGAGTAGGAAAATTATCACAGCTTCTTAGCATATGCGACCCGCAGAAAGCTTCGGCTTCCCTTTGCGCAACTCAGAAAGCTTGCTCCTCTATCCTCATCTTATCATTGTCATTGGCATTTCTTTTAAAGCCGACCTATAAGGAATGTGGGCCTCATCCAACCTTGATGATGGCCGATCCAAACGGATATTTTAAAAAAAAATATTATATTTAATATTATTATCTGATTTATACCAGCAAAGAAAAATTCTAGAATCCGCATGGCAATCTATCGTGAGTAGATAAGGAAGAAGATTACAAGCATATCTTGCCCAACAAAATAGAGCTAACCGTCGATTCTCCTTCTTGAGTTAGCATTCCCGATGAGGTAGGAAATAACAAATAAATTTCTTCAGATAAAGCAAGAAATGATAAACGTATTGCAATAAGGAAAGATTAACCATATGATTCTCCTTACTTCTTATGGCTCCTCAATCTCTATCTATAAATAAAGGCTCATAGGGGACCCCCAAGATATGCAATCACTTCTCTCCCAATATGCTCATTCTTTTTTATTGATTTTGGATTTCTAACTCGAGGTCGGAGGATCCATGCCGGAGTCAACTCTAACTAGGAACTTAATTTTTAGGTCCAGCCATCGCCATCCTACAGTCACTGCCCAACTCCAACCAATCTGATCCGAGTCAAAAATTTATAGTAGCAGATTAATGCTAGAGAAAGGGCCCAGGCCTATTTATACGAAGGAGCAAGCATCCAATAAGAAGAACTTCATCGTGCCACTCTAAAGCCACCAAGTTTCTAAAGATCAGATCAACCCAAACATCGACCAAATCCGACCATCTATAGTTCGGCTGATACTGATTAGATCTATCTCTAGATCAGCTAGATGCCGACTAGATCTAAGCTGACCATCTGTAGATAAGCTGATATCGATTAGATATAACCGCATCTAAATCGATCGATGTCGATCAAATCAAATCATCTCTAGATCATCCCAAATGCCAAACAGAATAGGACATACACCCCCCTAGGAAGATCCATGCTCCATCTTTCACCATCGCAAGTTAAGCAATTGGTTAACGCCCTCTAAGCTATCCTAGTCTGGCTCAAAATTAGAGGGCTTATGATCTAAACAAGGTGAGAGCTTGCTTATCCATATAAGGAGGAGAGAATCTCCGGATTTCTAAATCATGATAGATCAGTGATTCTTTGTCTATATCTTAAAATTTGAATTCTTGACGAGATTCAAATAAGAAAGAATATCATAGCATCCAAACAAAGAGATCATAGCATCCAGATAAGGAATAAGATTACAGAAATCCCTCGATTCCTTATTCATGATAGATCTGCATTTTCTCATCTATATTTCAAAATTTGAATTTTCGATGGGATCTAAACAAAGAAGGCAATCGTAATATTCAGATAAAAAGGAGGTTATGAGATGTTGATCCCATGATTGATTTTGATGATTGCCAAGCTTCGAATATTTGAGTATTTAATCATGTATTTTATGAGTGGATGTAGGTATTTTCAGGTACTTAAATTGAAGAATTAATCCAAGAAAAGATCTACACAAAATCATCAAGTCAAGGGCTTCATAATTTATTTTTTTTTGAGTTTTTGACTTGAAGGTGTCGACCCTAAGGTTAAATGTGTCAACCCCTATCTTGAAACAAGGCAAAAAGTTCAAATTTTAAAGTTCAAAAAGTCAAAGTGTCGATCCCAAGAGCCAAGGTGTCGACTCCAGACTTCTGGCATGGACTGGCACGCAGAGGGGACGACCCTAAAAACGACCTCTATGCTAGAGGATGACCCAGAGTCGATCTTTGTTGCATAGAATAGAAGACAGAGAGCAGAAATCCTTCGAATTCCAAGAGGTGTCAATATCTGAAAAAAAGTATCGACACCCGAAGGAAAGATGTCAATCCCAATATCGAGATAGGCTGCAACGGCTAGTTTTCTATACTTTTTCAATAGGCCATTCTCCACTCTAACGGCTAGTCTAGGCTTGCTAACAGCCAAAACTCACTCAATAGTCACTCCCAAGTATAAAAATAGTGAGAAAAATATTTTGGATTGAGAGATTAAGGATTAAAGCAAAAAACTATTTAAAAAAAAGGGAGTTATATTGAATATCCAAAAACAAGAGAAAGGAGAGAGATTTGAGCTTCAAATTGAGAGGATATTCAAGAGTCATCTTCTATAACACGTTAAGCAAGTCTCTTAGCATCATTTGAAGAGAAGAGAAGCTACCAAAGAGCACATATTCAGCATCTTCTCCATATATCAAAAAAGTTCATTTTTGCTATTAGTTTTGAGCTAAATTTTTATAGTTGTATTTTTTATTTTTTTACAAGTTTCTTTAGGAAGAAAAAAACATGGGGTGTAGGCTAGTCCAATTCGGTAATTGGACGGTATGTAGGTTTTGGTTGGTGAGCCTAGAAAATCAATCGGGTTGATAGTGATTTTGAGAAAACTATCAGTATATGTCTGTGGTTGGTGAGCCCGATAAAATCAACTAGATTTGTTTGTGATTCCAGATTAAAATAAACGTACTGCAATTTAAGATTATAGTAAAATTCTCAAGAAGATCTTCGAGAGTGGACGTAGGTGCAGGATTGCACCAAACTACTATAAAATCTTTATACATTTATATTGTACTTTCTTTATAGCTTTACTTATCTTGCATGCTTTAAATTACTAATTACTTAATAATTTAGATTAACTCTTACTTAAGTTCATTTACACTTGATTTCATTGCATACACTTATTAATTTTATTGAATTGAATTAAGTTAAGTAAAGCATATACTTGTGCCGAGTTAAATTTGGCCAAAAATTTTATAAACCCAATTCACTCTCTCTCTTGGATTGCTACCTCTGGACAACAAGTGGTATCAGAATAGATGCTCTATTATTAATTGTTAACCTAACCATCAAGGACAAAAGATCAAATGGCAACCCCTAGTGGTATTTTCTTTATTGAGAGCCAATCCAATTCTAGACCATCTTTATTTGATGGCATCAACTACACCTTTTGAAAAATTAAAATGAAAATTTTCATATAAGCTCTAAATTATGACTTGTGGGGAATCATAACTAGAGGACCACACACCCACAAAAATTATAAATGATATGATTCTTCCCAAATCGAAAAAGAAACGGGATCAATTTGACAAAAAGATGGCTCAATTAAATGCAAAAGCCATCAATGTACTTTATTATTCTTTAGATGTGTATGAGTTTAATAGAATATCATCTTGTACATCGGCTAAAGAAATTTAGGACATGTTAGAAATAACTCATGAAGGAACAAGCCAAGTTAAAGAATCTAAAATTAACTTGCTTGTTCATAAATATAAAATATTCAAAATAAAAAAATATGAGACTATTTTTGATATGTTTACCAAATTTATTGAAATTATAAATGCTTTAAATTACCTAAGCAAAATATATTCTAACTATGATCTTATTTGCAAAGTGCTTAGGTCTCTACCTAAAGATTGGAAAGTTAAAATGACGGCAATACAAGAAGCAAAGAATCTTACCAAGCTATCCTTGGAAGAACTCATGAGTTCTCTTATAAACCATGAGATGCATATGGTTCAAAAAAAAGAAGAAGAGGAGCCAAGAAAAATATGGACCATCGTCTTCAAGTCTATTTCAAATTATCAAGAAAGCAATGAGTTGGAGGATGATGAAGAAGAAGATGATGAGGACATGGTACTTCTTTCAAGAAAATTCAAGAAGTTCCTCATGAAGAAAGAAGAGAAGAAAATTAGCACCCATAACTAAATCCATCCTAAAAAGATGAAGAAGAGTGCTTTACTAGGGCTTTGAAAAAGTGGTGACTCATCAAGCTCAGATGAGGAAGAGAAAAATGAGAATCTTTGCCTCATGGCCTTAGAGGATGAGGTAAATTCTGAAAACTCATCCAATTTTACCTTTGATGAACTATTTGATGCTTTTAATGAACTAATGTATGAATTTAAAAAGTTAAAGCAGAAAAGTAGGAAGCTTAAAAAGAATAATTCTAATTTAATGAAAGAAAAAAAATTTTAGCTAAAGAAAAAAAATCTGATTAAATCTAAAAATTTTTTAGATAAAAAAAATCTTGAGCTTAAAAAGAAAAATGATATTTTGAAATCTTTTCTAAAAGAAAATGAAAATCTTTTAATTAAAAAGAAAGAGCTTTTGGAAGAAAATAAGAAATTAAGAAGAGAAGTTGAGGTTTTGTAATTTATAGTTGAAAAGTTTATAATTAGCTTTAAAAATCTTTAATCCTTGGAAAAAATCAATGGAGCTATTTTCAATAAAACAAAAATCAATTTTAATGCTTCAAGAAAATGGCAAAATACAAAAGGTATTTTTACGAGAACTTCCATCAAGGATCATTCTTTTAAGTGCTTTAAATGTAATCTAATTGACCACAAGATTTTGGAATGCAATTTTAAAAGAATTGGCCAAACCTTGATAAGACAAATTTAGATTCTAAAATAAATCTTGAATACTAACTCCTATGGACCCAAGATGACTTGGGTATCAAAAGTTTTGAAGTGATTTTGTAGGTTTGCCAAGGATCTAATGCTCTTAAAAGAGAAAAACATCTTTATTTGGATTCCTTGAATGTCAAGATAATAAATGATGACCATTGGTACAATCTAAACCTTTTTTTTCATCATACCATCAATGATTGTTAAAATCTTTTTGATTGAATAAATCTTTTGATTAATATGCATGCATATAAAATTTCTTGCTTAAAATTCTTCTTATATTTAATTAATTAATTTTGATACTTGCAATGAATTCATATCATGTTGTGAATGTTTAGATTTTAAAGAATAATATGCTCTCCTCTATATATCATGCTATGGTTAAAATACTTTAACTTGATATTCAACATGATATTTTAAGACTCCTCTTATCAATTCTATATTTGATGAATATAAACCTAGAAATGTTTAATTCCTTTAATTATTAAGTTTTCAAGAGAAACTAAGTTTAAATTGAATTCAATTGAATTTCTCCCATAAAATGTTAAACTATTAAATTTACTCAAAATTATTGACATAAAATAAATATTCGAATATAAATCATCTCCTCATAAAATTCAAATGTTTGAAACTGCATTGCATCTTAATCTTTTCTAAGGTTTCAAGTCTTCCCTAGTTGAAACCAAATATATAGAGCCTATATCTAGAGTTTTCCTTCTCAATACTCCTAATTTGATTGATTATCACATCCTATTTGGTCAAATCATTGAATCTCAAATTTAGTTTGAATGTCATCCTTAACCTCCAAATTAATTAAATATCTTCTTGATCTAAATTTGATTAAATTTTTCTGATATGGATCCTCTCTGGACTGTTTCTTAATTAAGGTGTCAACCCTAAACTCTGTAGGTGTCGACACTTCAGCTGAAAAATCCTACTGAAACTATTCTAGAAAGGTGTCGATACCTTACACTAAAAGTATCGACCCCTTTCAAGATATCGACATTTTTTAAGCAAAGTGTCGACCTCTTTTACGGGACAGGATCTTTTTTTTTAAAAAAAATGAACCATCCCTCCCTATTTCTTTTTTTTTTCATTCGCACCTTCGAACAGGGCTCTCCGAACCCCTCTCTATCCCATCTAAACCTTCCAAGACACTTCCCCATTCTCTCCTTCCCATGTTTTGGAAGATGGCACCGCATGTGAAGTGGATTGCGTGATGAAAAATGAGACCCCGTATGGGTTCTCTGAGCCCTAGGGCATCCAGTTCTCCATCCCCTGTCCGTGAACGGCGTTCCAAGCACCATGCCGAGCAAAGATCACCTCCTCCCTCTCTAGCAACTTTGTCTCCACCGTCTGCAACGTCATCTCCTCCTCCTACAGCTCTTTCATCTTCGAGAGCCACTCCCTCCCATTCAACCGCAATCTCACGGGTTGTTTCAATAGGTAGAAAAGTACACTTCAGATTCTTGGAAGAAAATGGATTTGATTTTGGAAGAAAACTTAGAAATTTAGGATGGAAATTTTTTTGCTCCCTGAATGTTTTGACCTACCCAAATCTAATCAGAAAATTTTATTCAAATTTGAAGAGTGGAGATGGGGTCATTGAATCTGAGGTGAAAGGAGTTTTAATTATTTTTGACAGTGAAAAGTTAGGAAGAATTTTGAGGATGAGAGCTGAAGGGAGCCGAATTGATAAACTTGAAAAGAGATCAGAAAGACTCAAATATATTTTAGGAAGAGAGGATCTCAGTGATTTAGAGGAGGTGAGTGCCAACCGGTTGTCTACTGATATGCGCCTCCTACATCATATTACCAGCAGGATTTTCTTTCCTAAAATTGGTAGATTTGATTTTGTAGCTGCGAGAGATATATCTTTCATGTACCATGTGATTCGAGAGATCCTCCTGAATCTTTCAGCACTTATGATCAGATATATGGAGGATACGATAGGGAGATCTAGGACTTCTCTACCTTATGAGATGGCGTTGACTTTGATTTTTCAGGAGCATGAGATAGATTTTGATGAAGAGACCTCTAGAGTCTTGATGCACATAGATACATACAACGAACACTCCCTATGCCGTATGGATTTCGAGAGACAGGATGTTCGTTGGGTTCGTCGAGCAGCTCAGATACAAGTAAAGGATCTAGTTAAGGCTCCACCTGCTGTACCTATATCGAATATTCAGATGGAGGAGCCAGCAGAGCCAACACCACCGATAGAGCAGACTTATGAGACTACAAAGGCTCCGATGGACCATTCAGAGAGCTCAAACAAACCACACTCTAGACTGGACAAGAACTTATTGGTTGAGAGAATTTCCTCGAGGATCATGGTAGTTGTCAGCTCGGAGATTCAACGGCTCATCTCAGAGGCCATGTCATTACTTAAAGAGGAGACTGCTCAACTGATTCAGAAAATCTCTGCTTCGAGGATAGATGCTTCTGGGCAGCCTTCTGTAGATGTTGGACCATCTTCTTTTCCTCCGCCTGATCCTAGTTCTTAGAGCCTAATACTTTCACTTAGAATGTTAGGACATTACTTATGTAGCCTTAAAGCTTTCTAGCAATTCACTTTTTGTCAAGACATAAGAGTTTGCATTTTGACCTCATATGTAATCAGTTCATGTAAACAACTTTTGGAGCAAATGAAAAAGATATTTCTCTTTTGAAAAATATTTGATGTCAAAATGGCTTGATCAATATTGAAATTGCTTGATGTTTTATTATCATTTTATATTTTTGATTTTGGATTTTGCTATAGAAGTAAGAAAGAGCAAATTTTAAAGAATCATAATTTAAATAAATATAAATATTAAATTTTGATAATCTAAAAAAAATAAATTAAAAAAATTTTTGCTCATTAAAATGGGAGAACAATAAAAATATTTAATATAAAAAGAAATAAATTTTAAGACTTTAATGAATGATTTGACTGATTGTTTGATATGTGAATTAAATAATGATTTGCCTCACTCAATCAATGCTTTGTAATCTTAAAATTTCACTTAGTTATGAAAATGGCTATGCTTGTAAAACAAAAAGAGAGAAAATATTAAAGAAGAAATAATTATATGATTGAAAATTCATTTAAATCTCATGAATCTAATTTTTATGCTAAATTCTTATTAAATATGCTCAATTTGAAAGAAAAAGAGGAAGAAATAATTTGATTTGTTTGAAGTTACTAAGTGACTTATGTTGGTATCAATGAACATTTATTGCATAATACCATTAAGCTTTCACATGCTTCTAAATTTTCAGTCTTAACCTGCATAATTTGAATGATGCTAGAATTTAAAGTCTTAACAATTAATTGGAGTTTAATTGATTTTGAAACATACACTAAATCTATTTTTTTTTGTGACAAATCATATTTTATCTTGAAAGATTTAAATTGACTTGTGCTAAGAAAATTCAATTTCATCCTTTAATTCACATATGCTTATTATTTTTAATCTACTTGACTATATTATCATACGTTTTTGAAGAATTAATAGGAGTTAACTTAGAGTTAATTTGCAATATTTTCTATGCTACAAACAAGCTGAATTTAACACTCCTTCAAACTTGAGACTCATTTAAAGATGTAAAAATAATTTTAAGTTTTATCATATGGGAGACTTTCAAAATTAGAACATCATTTGCTGAATTTCTTTTATTCGATACATTCAAGTTACATACCTTTTCCAAGTTGAATTGTTAGAATTCTTTTAAAAAAAGAAAAAAAATAACTATCATGTTCACTTATTTATTTTTAAAAAAAATTCTAATTTTTGAATCTAAATTGAAAGTCTACTTTAATGGTATCAAATAAAATTTTGGCTCTATTCCTTAAATATCTTGATAAAATTAGGATTCAAATATTTTCGAAAGGAAGAGAGTGACATCAATATGAATTTGATATCCTACTTACTTTTCATGTTAAATATCCATGAAGTTTAAATTTAGTACTCTCTTGAACTTGATTTAAAATTTTTTTGATTTTGATGAGACATCTTTGATCCTTCCCATAAGTTTTTTGATGTTGTCAAAAAGGGGAAGATGACTTATTAAGTATATGTTATGCTTGAGTTTATAATACAATTCATGTTAATGCCTGAAACATCTAAATTTAAGTTAAATGAAAATCTTTATGAAGTGTGCATTAATAATTGTGTATGTTGACGCTGAAATTGGTCGTTGCCGAAGTTCGCTGGAGTGGAGGCCGATGAGGTCGCCATCGAAAACCTGCAAAATAAAGTTCCGTCCAGAGCCGATGGAGGTGGCTCCGGCAGGACCCTCCGACGATCAAGTCAGCTCAGGCCAAAATGAATGGAGTGCTCGGAAATGAGTTTCGGAGCTTGGAGAAGAAGAGGAGAGCTTAGAGATTCGAGAGATCAGAGTTAGCATATCTGGGGATCCTTTTTATAGCGGAGCTTGATGGTGACAACTGCAGCCGCATGCTGGCAGGCCGCTCGAGGTCCGACGGAGTCAGTCTGATGGAAAGGTGCCGTCTGCAGTGGATTGATGGTGATAGCCATCACCGTCTGATAGCGGATTGCTGTCATTGGCGATGGACTGATGGTGATGGCTACAGCTATCTCGATGCTGAGCTGCTCGGGGTCGAATGAAGAGTCAAAGGTCTTCGACGTGAGCTCATTTTGGAGGAGTTCGGACTCCTGAGGAGGAAAGTTGGAAGGAGTTCGGCTTCCGTAGGCGTCTGACTGGAGGTGCGCGGCTAAGGCTTGGCCGCTGAGGAGTTCGGCAGAAACTCGGTTAGTGAGAAGTCCGACCCCTAAAGAGATCCAACTGGAGAGGAAGCTTGGAGGAAGTTCGGCTTCCGTAGGCGCCTGACTGTAACGATGCGGAGAGAGTTCGGCTCTTGCAGCAGTCTAACTGAAGCTTGATGGCTGAGTTCGGCTAGAGCCCGACTGCTGGGAGTCCAAGGAGCTCGGCCGCTAAGTAGCTCGATCGGCTGAAGGGGTTCGATCCGGACGTTGGAAGTCCAAAGGAGCTTGGCGGCCGAGGAGTCCGAAGAAGCTTGGCCGCTAAGTAGTTCGGCCGGCTGAACAGGTTCGAAGAAGCTCAGCCGTTGGGGGTTCAGCTAAAGCCCGACTGCTGGACGTCCAAAGAGCTCGGCTGGTAAGTAGCTCGGTCGACTGTAAGGATTTGGCTAAAACCCATCCGCTGAAACTCTTCCGTGGCTACTGGTGCTGAGTATCGAACTGAACTTCGGTAGGAGCGGGGTTTATCCCCAATAGTAGCTCCCCCACTTTCGAGTTCGAAATTCGAAGGAAGGGAGTGCAGAAAAGGTACTACCGAAGTCTTCTTCTGGGCTCCATGCTGGTTCAGCTCGAAACTCGGGGGGATCTCATCTCCAGCTAAAGATGATGTTGAAGTTGAAGTCCGGAGGAGATCTCATCTCCAACCGAGGTTGAAATAAGTCTCATCTTCCGCGATCGAGGTCGGAGGTTGAGCTCATCGGGGCGACATTATCTTGGACGCTTTGGTCGAGGTTGTCGCGAACCTTATCTCTAGCCGAGGTTGTCTCGGTCGCTCGAGAGAGTTCTCATCTCTGGCCGAGGTTGTCTCGGTTGCTCGGAAGAGATCTCATCTCTGGCCGAGGTTGTCGGACCCTCGGGAGAGATCTTATTTCTTGCGATCGAGGTTGGTGCGGGCGCTCGGGAGAGATCTTATCTCCTACCGAGGTTGATGGAGATTCTATTTTCTATGAACTTTGGAGCTCGAACTTGGACTTTGCTCGCGTTAGGATCGTCGTCCGCGCCTCTCCCCCCATCTCATCTTTTGTAAACGAGGCCTTCGACTTTGCTCACGTTAGGACGAGGTTCTCCTCCTGTTCCTAACAGGCTGTGGGGGCACATTCGGACCGTCGTCCGTCTCCTCCCATCTCGTCTTTTGTGAACGAGGTCTTCGACTTTGCTCGCGTTAGGACGAGGTCTCCTCCTGTTTCAAACAAGCTGTGGGGGCACATTCCGACCGTCGTCCGTCTCTCCCCATCTCGTCTAAGGTGAACGAGGCCTTCAGCTTTGCTCGCGTTAGGACGAGGTTCCCCTCCTGTTCCTAACGAGCTGTGGGGCACATACGGACCATCGTCCGCGCCTCTCCCTCATCTCGTCCTTTGTGAACGAGGCCTTCGACTTTGCTTACGTTAGGACGAGATTTTCCTCCTATTCCTAATAGGTTGTGGGGGCACATACGGATCGTCGTCCGTGCTTCTCCCCCCATCTCGTCCTTTGTGAACGAGGCCTTCGACTTTGCTCGCATTAGGACGAGATTTTTCTCCTGTTCCTAATGGGCTGTGGGGGCACATACGGACCATCGTCCGCGCCTCTCCCTCCATCTCATCCTTTGTGAACGAGGCCTTCACTCGGAAGAGATCTTATCTCTAGCCGAGGTTGATGGTCTTTGACCTGCTCGTGTGAGGATGAGATTTTCCTCCTGTTCCTAATGCGGCGACTATTGACTGCTTCTTTCCTGTCATCACACAGTTTTTGCATCCAGAAACAACATTATTGGAAGGGAAGAATTTTATTGAAGGAAAGTTACGGACAGCACATCCCCATTTCAGGGTCATTGGAGCATTGTTCCTCGGAGTTTCCTCGGACAGTAAGTCCCATCCAGACGACCTCCTCTATCTCATGCTGGCCTCCTCAATTTGGAGCACGCTTCTCTTGGCTTTGACGTTGGGAGGTGATGAATCGCCGATGTACCAAGCTCCTCCCGGGGGTGATGTTGATGACGCCGCAAGGCGGCCGACCTTTTTGTCATTTCTGGCTACGGCAACACCCTTGGCCGATCATCTCCTGCTTCAGACTAGCATCAAAAGAATTTACCCAGCCGCCCCTTTTTGACGAGTTCTTCAATTTCATCTTGAAGCTGAGTGTATTCCTCAGTATCGTGGCCGTGGTCGCGATGGTAGGGGCATTACTTGCTTCGATCGCATACGTTTGGGGAGGCCGTAGTCCTTTCGGTCTTGGCGGCTGGCTCTTAACTTCACTGAGAATTCGAGTTAGAGGTACGGGGCGTAGTTGCGGAATCTTTTGGGAGGGCTTCTTCGCACCCTTTTATCGAGGCTTTCTTGGTGGCGAGCTCGAGGAGTTTGGGGTTGTAAAACTTACAGAAGAACTTTATGCCTCGTTGTCGGGGCCTCCTCGATGGCGAGCTCCAGGGTGAGTTCGGCGGCCTTGCTTTCGCTGGGGAGGTCATGAGTGCGGCCGAACTTCATTCCGCCTCCCATGAAACCTTCTACGGGAGAACTTCTTTGATGATGAGTTCGAGGGAGAGTTCAGCCTCGGCCGAACTTCATTCCGCCCTCTTGTGAAACCTTCTAAGGGAGAACTTCCTTGATGACGAGTTTGAGGAAGAGCTCGGTGTCGCTTGCCCGAGCTTCATTCCACCTCCTGTGACTTCTTTGTAGAGGGTTCCCTTTGTGACATACTCGAGCGGGAGTTCGGCCTCACTTGCGCCGAACTTCATTCCGATGATGAGGTTACAGGGGGACTTCGGCCTTGCTGCCGCCAAACTTCACTCTGATGATGAGCTCCGAGGGGAGTTCGGCCTCGCTTATGCCGAAGTTCACTCCGCTTTTCGGCTTCTTTGTCCGGACTTTCTTGATGACGAGCTCGAGGGGGAGCTCGGCTTTGCTTGCCCGAACTTCACTCCACCTCCTGTAAATTCTTTGTAAGTAGTTTCCTTGATGACATACTCGAACGGAAGTTCGACCTCACTTGCACCGAACTTCATTCCGATGATGAGGTTTGAGGGGGGAGTTCGGCCTCACTTGCGCCGAACTTCATTCTAATGATGAGCTTCGAGGGGGAGTTTGGCCTCACTTGCACCGAACTTCATTCCGCGGAAGAACTTCGTTCCGCCCTCGCTTGCGCCGAACTTTATTCCGCTTTTCCGTGGAAGCTTCCACGGGAGGACTTCATACTCCTTTATTGGGGCTTCCTCGATGACGGGCTTGAGGGAGAGTTCGGTCTTGCTTGCGCTGGGGAGGTCGTGAGCGCGGCCGAACTTCATTCCATCTCCTTCTGAAACCTTGGGGAGAACTTCATGCCCTTTGTCGGGTCTTCCTTGGAGTCATATACTCGAGAGGGAGTTCGGCCTCGCTTGCCCCGGGGCGGTCGTGAGCGCAACCAAACTTCATCTCGCCTTCTTACAGAACCTCCTGTGGGAGAAGTTCATGCCCCTCTATCGGGGCTTCCTCGACGACGGGCTCAAGGGAGAGTTCGGCCTCGCTTGCATCGAACTTCATTCCACTTTTCCACGAAACCTTCTGCGAGAGAACTTCCTTGACACTTTCTTGATGACGAGCTCGAGGGGGAGCTCGATTTTCCTCGCGCCGAACTTCATTCTGCTTTTCTGCTCGCACCGAACTCCATTCCGCTTTCCCGCAGAACCTTCCACGAGAGAACTTCCTTGTCACTTCCTTGACGACGAGCTCGAGGGGGAGCTCGACTTTTCTCGCGCCAAACTTCATTTCGCTTTTCTACTCGCACCGAACTTTCCTCCATGGGAGAACTTCCTTGACACTTCCTTAACGACGAGCTCGAGGAAGAGCTCGACTTTCCTCACGCCGAACTTCATTCCGCTTCTGCGGAAGAACTTCTGCTCTCCGTTTCTCTCCTAAGGGCGATTGGCATGCCCAAATGCTCTTCCTTAAGGTCGGTTCCTCGCATTTTTCTGGCAAAATCTCCGTCGAAGGTTGTCGCACGGTCTATATCACCTCGATGGGGCCACGAACCCATCCGGCAGGTTGAACTGCTCTACATCTGCGGTGGCTTTGGATGGAGCCTAGGCTACCGGGGCTACAACAGGAGCAGATGTACCTAGCGCACAGGACGCCGATCGCCGAGTCGAAGCTCTCCTAAAGACATTTTCTTTTCAGGAAAGAACTCTAGTGAGGAAGAAGAAAGATCTCCGGAGAGTGAAGAGAGAAATCATCACCGAGCACTCCTTTAAGAACAAGGGGACCTTGGAGGTTTGGGGTGCCCTTCCTCTAGCACCATTCTGTTGACGCTAAAACTGATTGTTACCGGAGTCCACTGGAGTGGAGGCCGATGAGGTCACCATCGAGGACCTACAAAATAAAGTTCCGTCTGAAGTCGATGGAAGGTGGCTCCGGCAGGACCCTTCGACGATCAAGTCAGCTCAGGCCAACAGGAATGGAGTGCTCGGAAATGAGTTTCGGAGCTTGGAGAAGAAGAGGAGAGCTTAGAGATCCGAGAGATCAGAGTTAGCATATCTGGGGGTCCTTTTTATAGTGGAGCTTGATGGTGACAACTACAGTCGCGTATTGGCGGGCCGCTCGAGGTCCGATGGAGTCAATCTGATGGAAAGGTACCATCTGCAGTGGGTTGATGGTGATAGCCATCATCGCCTGATAATGGGTCGCTGTCGTTGGCAGCGTACTGATAGTGATGGCTGCAGCTGTCTCGATGCTGAGCTGCTCGGGGCCGAATGAAGAGTCGAAGGTCTTCGACGTGAGCCTATTTCGGAGGAGTTCGAACTCCTGAGGAAGCTCGAAAGAAGTTCGACTCCCGTAGGCGTCTGGCTGGAGGTGTGTGGCTAAGGCTCGGCCGCTGAGAAGTTCGACAGAAACTCGATTGGTGAGAAGTCCGACCCCTGAAGAGATCCGACCGGAGAGGAAGCTTGGAGGGAGTTTGACTTTCGCAGGCGCCTGGCTGTAACAACGCAGAGAGAGTTTGGCTCTTGCGGGAGTCTGACTAAAGCTCGACGGCTGAGTTCGGCTAGAGCTCGACCGCTAAGTAGCTCGATTGACTGAAGAGGTTCGATCTGGACGCTAGGAGTCCGAAGGAGCTCGACGGCTGAGGAGTTCGAAGAAGCTTGGTCGTTAAGTAGTTCAGCCGACTGAATAGATTCAAAGAAGCTCAGCCGCTGGGGGTTCGGCTAAAGCCCGGCTGCTGGGCGTCCAAGGAGCTCGGTCGGTAAGTAGCTCGGCTGGCTGTAAGGGTTTGGCTAAAACCCGTCTGCTGAAGCTCTTCCATGGCTACTGATGCTAAGTATCGAACTGAACTTCGGCAGGAGAGGGGTTTATCCCCAACAGTGTATATTATCACTTCATGACTTATACTAGCAAGCTTTTGAAACACATTAATTTTATTTTTATATATATACTCAAAATTTTGCCATCATCAAAAAGAGGAAGATTGTTGACCCCATGATTGATTTTGATGATCGTCAAACTTTGAGTATTTCAGTATTTAACCATGTGTTTCATGAGTGGATGTAGGTCTTTTCAGGTACTTAAATTAAAAAATTAATTCAAGAAAAGATCTACACAAAATCAACAAGTCAAGGGCTTCATAAAATTTTTTTTTGAGTTTCTGACTTGAAGATATCGACCCCAAGGCTAAAAATGTTGATCCCTATCTTGAAACAAGGTAAAAAGTTCAAGTTTTAAAATTTAAAAAGTCAAAGTGTTGACCCCAAGAGCAAAGATGTCGACCCTAGGCTGCTGGCATGCTCTAGCATGGACTGGCATATAGAGGGGACGACCCTAGGAATGATCCCTGTGCTAGAGATTGACCCTGGGACGACCCTAGGAATGATCCCTATGCTAGAGGACGACCCCAGGGTCGATCTCTATTGCATAGAATAGAAGACAGAGAGCAGAAATCCTTCGGATCTCAGGAGGTGTCGATACCTGAAGAAAAAATATCGATACCTGAAGAAAAAGTATCGACACCTAAAGAAAAGGTGTCGACCCCAATGTCGGGATAGGCTACAATGACTAGTTTTCTACACTTTTTCAACGAGCCATTCTCCACTCTAACGGCTAGTCCAAGCTTGTTAACAGGCAAAACTGACTCAATCTTCACTCTTAAGTATAAAAACAGTGAGAAAAATAATTTGGATTAAGAGATTTAGGATTAAAGAAAGAAAACTATTCAAGAAAAAAGAGTTACATTGAATATCCAAAAATAAGAAAAGAGAGAGAGAGAGAGATTTGAGCTTCAAATTGAGAAGGCATTCAAGAGTCATCTTCCATAATATGTCAAGCAAGTCTCTTAGAATCATTTAAAGAGAAGAGAAGCTATCAAAGAGCACATATTCAGCATCTTCTCGTACATCAAAAGAGTTTATTTTTGCTATTAGTTTTGAGCTAAGTTTTTATAGTTATATTTTTTTTTCTTTACAAGTTTCTTTAGGAAGAAAGAAACTTGGGATGTAGACTAGTCCAAGTCGGTAATTGGACGGTGTATAGATTTTGGTTGGTAAGCCTAAAAAATCAATCAAGTTGATAACGATCCCGAAAAAACTATCGGTGTAGGGTTATGGTTGGTGAGCCTGGCAAAATCAATTGGGTTTGTTTGTGATCCCGGGTTAAAACAAATGCACTGTAATTTAGGATTATAGTAGAATTCTCAAGAAGACCTTAGAGAGTGGACGTAGGTGCGGGGTTGCATCGAACCACTATAAAATCTTTATGCATTTGTATTGTGCCTTCTTTTTTATAGCTTTACTTATTTTGCATACTTTAAATTGATAATTACTTAATAATTTAGATTAACTCTTACTTAAGTTTATTTACACTTGATTCTATTGCATATACTAGTTAATTTTATTGAATTAAATTAAATTAAGTAAAGCACATACTTGTATAGAGTTAAATTTGACTAAAAATTTTATAAACCCTATTCACCCCCTCTTAGGTTGCTACCTCTGGGCAACATGGAAATCCCTCGATTTCTAGATATGTAAGGAGATTACATAAATCCCTTGATTTCTACCCCAAACCATGACAGCTCTGTGCTTTTGCATCTATATAAATAGTGTTACCCAAGGATGGCTATCCAAGAGAGGAGGTGAATTAGGTATTTAAAATTTTCACTTGAGACTTTGTTCAGTTTATATTAACTAAGTGCTTAATGAAATAAGCTATGTAATGTGCAGTGAATAAAAGTAATGAAGTAAAAAGCACACAATCATAAATATAATAGTTTTATAGTGATTTAGTGCCAAACTTAGAACATACGTCCACTCCCTAAGTAAACAACTTAGGAATTCAACTATAATTACTTAGCTTCATTACAGTCCGATTATTTTACTTGGGTTCACAATCCAACTCAATTGGTTTTGACCTTGGCTCATCAACCACAACCATACAATGATTATTTTTTTGGGCTAATAATTAATCCCGATTGATTTTAACTTTAGCTTACCAATCAAACCATACAACATCCAACTTTAGGCTTGGACTAACCCAAGTTTCTCATCCCAAGAAACTTGAAACAAAAATAAAAAATACAACTAACACAAACTAAGACAAACTCTTTAAAGCTTAAGAGAAGAAAATCTAGGATGCTTTGATTGTATACTTGATTTCATCTCCTTGAATGATTAAGAGAAGAAGGAGATGATCTTCGATTCTAGTAGCCTGACTTCTTTCAGATTGAGGATGATAGAAGGATAAAAATATCTCTGAAAATCACTCTTTTCTTTTGCTATTCAGCTCATACACTTGAATGTTCTGAAAAAAATGGCTTGGAAGCTCTTAAATATTTTCTCAAAAGATGTCTTTTATATCCAAAATTTTTTTAATATTTTTCTGAGGTTTTCCACCACTATAAGTCATCTAGAAAGACTTCAGAAAGTGATCTAACCATTGGAGACTAAAAACTAGCCGTTTGAAGGCGTGTGAAATGAAAAAGCTGCAAAATCAGAAACTAGCTCAGTCTTCACTAGGTTGGCTCAGTTTTCTGCTTAGACGACTTAGTATCAGTGAATCGAGAATAACAATTTCTATCTTCTGCTATCTACTGAGACTAGGTCGGCTAACCTTTTGGCTGGATTGGCTAAGTTATCACTAGATCGGCTCAGTTGAAAACTAGGCTGGCTCAGTCCTCTGGATTTTGGAAATTCATCTTTCTATGTTTTCTATCCTTTATTTCCACTGAGACTAGGTCAGTTCAGTTTTGGACTAGGTCGACTTAGTCTGCATGCCGAGGGTTGTTTATCAACCTTTCTTCTCTAATTTGGTTTGTAGGCTAGATTTATCTTCTTGACTTGAGTTTATCTTTATTAAAACCACTTGAAAGATGTACCCAATCTTGAACTTCTTCTCTCAAATCTTGAGTGGTGATTCTTTAATTAGATGTTGGAAAACATTTAGAATTTATGAACATTTAAATTTTACAACTACACAATCTCATAAACAACATTAGTAACTTAACAATTTATACTCAAATGATTTTATTATCATCAAAATCAATTCAGGATCAACAATCTTTCCTTTTTTGATAATGACAAAATCCTTTGAGTGTAACCTTTCCTTTAAATTTTAAAATGATATATACATTCAATCTTATCAATTAACTTTCACATCATATTCATTTAAAATTTATCAATTTATATATACTCCCCTGAATACGATAATTATGTTCAATTTAATTTAAATTTTATATTGCTCTCCTTTACAATGTGCCAACATTTTTAAATTAGCTATTTTGAGTTATGATCAGTTCTAAATTAATAATTCCAAGTTCTACTAATTTTGATACTTATTCTTAATTAGTACCCATTCTCCTCCCATTTAGTTTGTAGTCATTAATTTCAGTTGATACCCATTTTTATACTCAATCTTCTCCTCCTTTTTGTCATTATCAAAAATTAAATATACAATATTTTGAGAGATTTGATCAAATATGAAAAAAGATAAACTTCATTCGCTCATAAGAAAAATTTGATACAATACAAAATAAAATCAAACTTCATTCATTCATTCATAGATACAAAAGTTCCAAAATCTCAAAATGTAAAGTCTGATCAATACATAATATAAACATTTACAACCAAAATGCTGCAGATGATACGACATGCATCCTAATCTAAATTAGGCTCTGGAGGATCAGAGGAAGCTGGATCCATGGGTGATGAAGAATGCTATTCGACGAACACTTTTCTTACAGTATTTGTCATCAGTGAAAAGAGACCACCAGAGATTCTATCATAGACTTTGTCAGATACGCACTGCATAATCTCTTCAATCTGATCTTCATCAAGTCTAACAGTGGACGGTCTTCATGAAACTTTATTCTTCATTCATCACCGTGAATCCCTCTTCTTGGCGGCAGAATATGACATCCGTGCTTAATCTGAGGTCTCACCCCTCATTTCTTGGGTGCCATAGATCTAAAATCTCCCTTAAAATCTCGTGGAAATGGGTTTCTAAGTATATGTTTTGGGGTTCTTAGGATTTTCTTGATAGATGGCTAAGAGGCGAATCTAAAAACCTCATCAGCCATTCTGTTTAAAAAATAGGACACCCAACAACTTAGCTGGCCCAGTTTTTTGTAAAAAAAAAAATTGAGTCAACCCAATACTAGGTTGACTAAGTTTTCTAGAAGAAAAAAAATGAGACAGCTCAATCTAGCACAAAGCTGAATCTTCCAAGTTTCAAGACCAGAAATTTTGCCATTTATTATTCTTTTCTAAATGAAATAAATAGTGAACAAATTCAAGAAAATTCATCATATAAAAATCAATCATCTCATCATATAAAATATTCATTTAGTTATTTTAACAAATTAGATCAAATAAACCAAATTGTTTTCTTATTGTACAAAATCTTTTTTCATTCAAAGGTTTCGTAAAGATATCCGCAACTTAATTTTCAATTGACACATATTCAAGGATTATATCATTATTTTGAATATGCTTTCTAATAAAATGATGTCTTACTTTTATATATTTTATTCTTGAGTATAATATAGGATTTTTAGTTAAGTTTATGGCACTTATGTTGTCACATCGAATAGAAATATTATTACAAGTAATACCATAGTCTTCTAGTTATTGTTTGATCTACAATAGTTGAGCACAACAACTCTCAGTAGTAATGTATTCGGCTTCCGCCGTAGATAAAGTGACTGAGTTTTATTTCTTGCTAAACCAAGAGATCAAATTCACTCCTAAAAACTGACATGTACCACTTGTACTTTTCTTATCTAAGTAACAACAAGCAAAATCTGAATCACTATATCCAATTAAGTCTAATAAAGATTATTTAGAGTACCATTAACTAACATTTTGAATATTTATTAGATACTTAAATTTTTTTTAAACTACTAATACATGTGATTTCATAAAATTTGATTGATAAAGCGCACACATGCATACACTAAATATTATATCCGATCTACTTGCAGTTAAATATAGCAAAGATCCAATTATACCATGATATAGCTTAGGATCTCCTTTTTTTTTTTTTTTGGATCTTAATCAAGCTTACAATTTGTACTCATAGGGGTGCCATTTTCTTTCACATTCTCCATTTCAAATTTTTTTAACATTTTTTTGATGTATTTACTTTGGTTGATGAAAATTTTCTACTTTAACTCGCAAATCTCGGGTTAGGAGTGTGATAATTAAAATGGGTATTAGTGGATGAATTATGATATATAGAATCAGATAGAGGATGAGTGTAGGAAGATAGACATTAGGAACATCAGGTATAGATCTATAATGATTGTAGCATAAGTTGTCTTCATGATTTTTGGTTAAACCTTATAATTATGAATGAAAAGATCACTTAGGAATAATGATTTAGAGAGTTTGATATATGATATAGTAATCTATGGGTCATGATATGATTAGTTAGATTTTAATTTATAAAAATTATAAAAAAATTGATCATGAAATTTTATTATGTATTATGATTATTAATTTAATTTTTTATTATTTAAGTGAATTATAAACTCAAATTCGAGATGGGTGTAATGCTATGATATTGCTTTTAGTCGAGAAGTTGATTATTAATGGCAAGAAAAAGATTTAGTGATAAAATATTATTCTAATTTAAACTAAAAAAAATTTATGATATCTAATTAGAATATTTTTCAAAATTGAACTCGATAGGTGGATCATGTATAAACTGATATGTTAGAAGTAATGTATATTTGACACTACTAGAAAAATGCTACTTAACAATAGATAAAATTCATTGCTAATCCATTTAGCAATGAATTTGTGTGTTGTTAAATTTTTCATAGCTAATTAGCAATAGAACTCATATCTGTTGCTATTCCATTGCTAAATTTTTTTAGCAATAAAATAGTAATAAAATTATTTTATTGCTAATTTTTGAATAACAAGTTTGTAAACCAAATAATTTTTATGACTTTTTCATTGCAAATCAGTTGCAATCCATTGTTAAACTTTTAAATATTTATTACTAATCTATTGCTATTCCATTGTAAAGCCGTTGTTATAATTTTAGTATTCCGTTGTAAATCCATTTCTATTCAGTTGTTAAAATTTTAGTATTCCGTTGCAACTCCATTTCTATTCTGTTGCTAATTTTTTTAGATTTCATTGCAAATTCGTTTCTACTACATTGCTAAAATTTTAATATTTCATTATAATTTCATTTCTAAACCGTTGCATAAATTTTAAATGTCCATTGCTAATGTATTGTAAATCCATTGATCATTCATGAATTTTAAAATTTCTTTCCATTACTAATCCGTTACTAAAGTACTATCTTTTACATCCAACAACAATCATGATTATTTTAAGCCTTCCAACAACAATACCAATTTTTCATTCAATGACACCAAAAATTCAAAAAAATGTCTACATTAAAAAGTACATATAGTATATCAAAGCACGCATAAAGTATATATGGTATCAAAATAAAATACATATACCCCACAAGGTTCTCATACATAAAACAAAAGATAGCAAGAAATGAGGCCTATGAAGTTCCTAGGTGCATATCGCCGCCTCCAGTGTTTTATCCATCTCTATCATCCTCCGATGCATGATGCTCCGAAGTAGATGCCTAACATCATGCATTAAAAAAATAAAAAAAATGATAAAGAAAAGCATAAGTAAAGAAAATGTAAAAATGACGTTTTTTTACCTCTTGTGGAGCTGAAAATGGTGCAATAAAAATACACTATGTTCATTGGCGAATGTATCCAACCAAAAGGAGCAGTCCACCAAGTACCTGGCCAATTCTATGGTGTAGACTGAGGAATTGAAAGAGAAACTATGATAGAATTTTTTTCTAAAGACTCAAGATGCTCGTGGCACCGATGATGGATGTGGAGTAGTCATAGCCTGAAGGATTTACTATATCACCTTCAAACTATTGCTCATCTTCTACATATCATTCTTGAGCACACGTATGTTCTGAGCCAATGGATCGTCATGTTGTCTTGTTCGATTTGAGGTTGCCATACTAGATGCATTTACAGATGATGGACTGCTAAAAACTAATGTATGCTGACTCAATCCAAATACTCTATCCTTTTTGCATGGTCCAGACGCCTCCACCCAAGAATCAACATAAAAAATGAGGTTGGGTCGTTGGATCTTCACCATACTTTCTATGTATAATCTAATCATATGATTCCTATAATTCAAGTACATATAACATGCTTAAGTATTTTAATAAAAATATGTAAATAAAATTCAAAGCATCCCAATAAATTAAATAGATGGAAAGAGCCCATTGGAGTAAATTAAATTGTTAATGCCAAAAATGCATTCTGCATAAGTTGATTAAGAACTACATATAAACTATAGTTAACAACACAAATTGGTGATGTATTATATAAAGGAAACCACCCAATAAATGCATTCAACCATCTTTTCCATTCATGTTGATTCATCACCTGGTGCAGTTCACAATGCAAATACAAAGAAAGCTCATACTATCCACCACATAGCAGAGTATACAATCATGTCTCAAATAAAGTTCATGAAGAATGTCTTGACATATATGGAATATAGGAGTGCTATGGGGCCCTAACAGTGCAATAGTGCATGGTGGTCTATACAATAGTGCAGTAGACTCCTAGGAATGCATGTCCATCAGCCTGATTGCAAAGCACATCAAGATAACAAAGGCAATGGTTTAGTAGCTATTTTATTTTTTGTTTTATTTGAAAAGAATCCTGAAACAGTAGCTATGTCAAATCAAATAAAATCATACAGTGTTAAATATATTTATAGAAATATAAATGATTTAGTTCCTTATAACAATTGTTTTAAAATGAACAGGACAGTAAAAGGTGGGGCAAAAGGAGTGATTCAAACTTGACAAAATTAGGTAGATCCTGATCTTTAAATTAACTAAATAATTCTTCAGAGCAGAAAGCAACAGAGTAGCATAAGTATTGTTGCAAAAGCAGCAATGTAAAAAGATCTATCTAGCCCGCAGACATGACACTAGCATATGCATATATAAGATCATGTAATTACAATTGATGTTCATTACTTATGCTAACTTTCTTCGCTTTTTCATTCACAAAGTCACCATTCTTGTCTTGGTGCTTGATTAGCAAAATAGAGGGAAAGAGGAAAAAATCGAAACAAATGCATGGCTAGGTATCAAACATGAAGAAACAGCATATAGTTCAATGAGAGGAAAAAGACCAAGATACATGATATGTGGGTCTTGCTTGCTTCACATGTAACGCGATAGACTCCTCTAATAACTACATAGGAAAATAAGTATTTGTCAAGATGACCAGCCCTAGACCTAAACCAATAACATCTAGCTAGGAACTAACAGAATGATAAAGGATTTCCCATGGACTTCTCACATGATGTCAAGGATCAGCAATTAGTGCTCCGGGAGCAGCATAAATTGTTATGCAAGATTTTGTTTTCTTGTATAAGAAAGAAAATATTTATAACCTTAATTTTAATATACTATTTTTTGTCTTGTTGTGACACAAGCATCTATATGCTCATGCATAGATCTCTCTGACCCTCTCCCTCCCAACACCCCCTCCCCCCCTTCTCTTCCTGGTAGAGTTGCTAGCAGGCATGTCACCCAGATATGAGGCATGTTGATTTAACCTGCAGACAGCGTAAGCACATAACATGCTTCCAGAACAATATGACATCACATACATGAAGCTAGTCAATTTTTTATTAATATCCCTAGTGCGAAAGTAAATAATACAGCATTATAATTTTTTGGGGCAGATATATATTACTCATACAGTCTTATCAGTTGCAATACGAAATGTCCCGGGAAATGAAACTCCTGCTTCACCCCCATGGTAATACCATACAAAATGGCCACCTTCATGAAATAACACAAGTATAAATTAGCATAGCAGCCAAACTATTGAGTGGCAATTTCAAAATGTCTATCAAACATCTTTATCTTTTTAAAAAAATATATATTTCTGAACAATAATTCAAGAGATTCTACCAAGTACAAATGCTATAGGAGCAGGAGAAATGTATTTTGCAAAATACTATGCAAGATGTAACTGACCACAATAACAGAACAGAAAAAAGGAAGGAAGAAAGAAAACAAGCAAACAAGGAAGAAAGAAAACTAACTACAATAATATTATACATACATCTTTATCAGTTATTGAAAAAAAAAAAAAAAAAAAAACATTCCAAGGTCTGGATTAATTGACACATTTCCAACATTTGAAGATTTCACTGAGTCACATACTTACATGAGGCTTCAAATATGTGTCTAAAATGTAAATAAACATATATAAGTTCCTGAAAAATCCTTGCAGTCTTCCACCTTCCCTGCATAAAATTATTAATAACACATAAGACAGAAGAATGATAGGCAAAATTGATCTAATAAAGCTACAATATATATGCGGAGCCGCAAGTGCAGTTGGTTCCATGTATATTTCTTTATGTAAGAGAAATGTCCATAACCATGGACTGGATTTATGAGTGGTTAATTCATGCACATGGCATAAGAAAGAATTAAAAGTTCTGATGAAATATGAAAAACAGGCTGAAAATCTGTTCTGTAAACAAATATGTTCCATCTATCCTAATCATGCATTTGGAGTTGATGATTTTGGCATAGAATTGATTAGAATAATTTGTTCTTTCTGAGAGTCCATCACTTTCTCCTTTTTTCCTTCAATTCAAAGTTTGATTACCTATATTATCTTAATCAACTGCTTTGCCTATCAGGGCATCTGGTCGAAACCTGTTTCCTGTGGGAATATCATGCTTACTAGTCCCCCCCTTGACTAGGGCCAACAGGTAGAGTACCCCCTTGACCCTCTCTCTATCTTTTGAAGTACAAGGAATGACTTTCCATGCTTATAAATTAGTTGTTCCTTTCTGACCCCTTAAATGTCATTTACCCAGCATGCATGCCTATTTTAGGTTCAAAGTTTGTGCATGAGAAGAGTTACTAGTTCAGTTGGTGATACTCTGAAATCATATAAAGAAGCAACAGAATTATATACTTCTGCAATGCTTTCTTACAGAACTAGAAGTCCAAATTCATACATAAAAGTGGATTCATTGGCACAGAGATATATCACATTATATGTGCTAAGTCTAAACATTAAAATAAAGCAAGCCTTCAATCTAGACCAGAACAGCATGCCATTAGACTCAAAGACCAACCTTCTTGAAGCAATTGGTAAAGGGTGACGATATCTCCACCAGCACAGAATGCTCTGCCACTGCCCTTCAGAAAATTAAAACCACATCTAAGTTTTACTCCTAGAGCTAGAGAACAGGAGAGTGTTTGGGAGGGGGTGAGGGGGGGTGTAGGGTAGCAAGTAAAAAAAAAAATCAAACACAAAGAAAGGAAACCATCATCCAAATGGACAAGAGTATACCTTCATCATGACAAACCCGATATCAGGATTATCTTCCCACGACTCATACAGCTTCTTCAACCTAAGCGCCTAAAAGAAATCATCACCGATACGTGACCTTTTTTATCAAACAAAATCTAAATTCACATTCATTGAGTCAAAAACCCAAACACCACAACAGCATAGCACAAAGAAAAAGAAAAATAATCCATCACAGAACCAAGCCCGGACGGGATCCAAGAAACGAATACCATGTCCATATTGAGAGCATTAAGAGCAAATGGTCTGTTTAGAATCGCAGCCCTTGCGCTCGCCTTGCCTTCCACGAGTACCTGAATCGATCGCTACCACCAAAGTTAGAAACAGAGATACTAATAAAGAAGAGAACAACAGAGAGGGAACAAAAAGCAGAAAAAATAAAAAGAATGGCCAATTGGCAGAGGCGGTGAACTGACTTCGTCGCGGAGAGGGTCGTCTTGGGCGGCGAAGGGTTGGGTGGAGAGGGTCCGGGGGTTAGGGAGAACGCGGAGGGCGGGGAGGGACCGCCTCGCGAGCGCTAGGGCTCTCAGGCTTTGCATCCTCGCCGCGCTTACTCGAAGGAGCGGGAGTACAAGAGCGGAAGGGAAGAAAGGAAGGTGGCGCTTCTCCTCCTGCTCGTCCGACTGTTAGACTCGACGCGTAGGGTTTTAGGAGGACAAGAGGCATCAGGATCGGACCGGAGTTCATAAAGGGTTGACTGGCTGAGGCCTTTTTATCAAAAAATGGAAAGCACCCCGCGTCCCGTTTATGCTAACATCCAATGCGAACACGAGAATTGCAAATCCATTTCCATTTCTATTTTTTTATTTTTAAATTAACAACATAATAAATTTAATTATAAATTTATTTTTTTAATATTAATAATAAAAATAAATATTTTATTATAAATTTATTATCAATTAATAATAGATTAGAAATAAATTTTATTTATTATTAAATTTTTATTATAAAATCACATATTTCTTGTAATATTTAGTTGCTAATCTATTATAATTTCATTATCAATAATATGCGCAAATTTTTTATAAAATTTAGCAATAATTTTCAGGTCCATTGTTATTTTATTATAAATTTTTTATTTCTAATTCATTGTAAATCTATTGTAAATTTATTTTTTCAAAATTAGCAACGAAATTGAGCATTCTGTTGTAAATCCATTGCTAATTAACAACTGATTAGAAATGGATTCTGTCCGTTGCAAAATTTTCGTTGTTAAACAATATTTTTTT
>QRFJ01000020.1:1642012-1678170 GCA_006176705.1 Cocos nucifera
AAAGCTCATACTATCCACCACATAGCAGAGTATACAATCATGTCTCAAATAAAGTTCATGAAGAATGTCTTGACATATATGGAATATAGGAGTGCTATGGGGCCCTAACAGTGCAATAGTGCATGGTGGTCTATACAATAGTGCAGTAGACTCCTAGGAATGCATGTCCATCAGCCTGATTGCAAAGCACATCAAGATAACAAAGGCAATGGTTTAGTAGCTATTTTATTTTTTGTTTTATTTGAAAAGAATCCTGAAACAGTAGCTATGTCAAATCAAATAAAATCATACAGTGTTAAATATATTTATAGAAATATAAATGATTTAGTTCCTTATAACAATTGTTTTAAAATGAACAGGACAGTAAAAGGTGGGGCAAAAGGAGTGATTCAAACTTGACAAAATTAGGTAGATCCTGATCTTTAAATTAACTAAATAATTCTTCAGAGCAGAAAGCAACAGAGTAGCATAAGTATTGTTGCAAAAGCAGCAATGTAAAAAGATCTATCTAGCCCGCAGACATGACACTAGCATATGCATATATAAGATCATGTAATTACAATTGATGTTCATTACTTATGCTAACTTTCTTCGCTTTTTCATTCACAAAGTCACCATTCTTGTCTTGGTGCTTGATTAGCAAAAATAGAGGGAAAGAGGAAAAAATCGAAACAAATGCATGGCTTAGGTATCAAACATGAAGAAACAGCATATAGTTCAATGAGAGGAAAAAGACCAAGATACATGATATGTGGGTCTTGCTTGCTTCACATGTAAACGCGATTAGACTCCTCTTAATAACTACATAGGAAAATAAGTATTTGTCAAGATGACCAGCCCTAGACCTAAACCAATAACATCTAGCTAGGAACTAACAGAATGATAAAGGATTTCCCCATGGACTTCTCACATGATGTCAAGGATCAGCAATTAGTGCTCCTGGGAGCAGCATAAATTGTTATGCAAGATTTTGTTTTCTTGTATAAGAAAGAAAATATTTATAACCTTAATTTTAATATACTATTTTTTGTCTTGTTGTGACACAAGCATCTATATGCTCATGCATAGATCTCTCTGACCCTCTCCCTCCCAACACCCCCTCCCCCCCTTCTCTTCCTGGTAGAGTTGCTAGCAGGCATGTCACCCAGAATATAAGGCATGTTGATTTAACCTGCAGAAAGCATAAGCACGTAACATGCTTCCAGAACAATATGACATCACATACATGAAGCTAGTCGATTTTTTATTAATATCCCTAGTGCGAAAGTAAATAATACAGCATTATAATTTTTTGGGGCAGATATATATTACTCATACAGTCTTATCAGTTGCAATACGAAATGTCCCGGGAAATGAAACTCCTGCTTCACCCCCATGGTAATACCATACAAAATGGCCACCTTCATGAAATAACACAAGTATAAATTAGCATAGCAGCCAAACTATTGAGTGGCAATTTCAAAATGTCTATCAAACATCTTTATCTTTTTAAAAAAATATATATTTCTGAACAATAATTCAAGAGATTCTACCAAGTACAAATGCTATAGGAGCAGGAGAAATGTATTTTGCAAAATACTATGCAAGATGTAACTGACCACAATAACAGAACAGAAAAAAGGAAGGAAGAAAGAAAACAAGCAAACAAGGAAGAAAGAAAACTAACTACAATAATATTATACATACATCTTTATCAGTTGTTTTAAAAAAAAAAAAAAAAACATTCCAAGGTCTGGATTAATTGACACATTTCCAACATTTGAAGATTTCACTGAGTCACATACTTACATGAGGCTTCAAATATGTGTCTAAAATGTAAATAAACATATATAAGTTCCTGAAAAATCCTTGCAGTCTTCCACCTTCCCTGCATAAAATTATTAATAACACATAAGACAGAAGAATGATAGGCAAAATTGATCTAATAAAGCTACAATATATATGCGGAGCCGCAAGTGCAGTTGGTTCCATGTATATTTCTTTATGTAAGAGAAATGTCCATAACCATGGACTGGATTTATGAGTGGTTAATTCATGCACATGGCATAAGAAAGAATTAAAAGTTCTGATGAAATATGAAAAACAGGCTGAAAATCTGTTCTGTAAACAAATATGTTCCATCTATCCTAATCATGCATTTGGAGTTGATGATTTTGGCATAGAATTGATTAGAATAATTTGTTCTTTCTGAGAGTCCATCACTTTCTCCTTTTTTCCTTCAATTCAAAGTTTGATTACCTATATTATCTTAATCAACTGCTTTGCCTATCAGGGCATCTGGTCGAAACCTGTTTCCTGTGGGAATATCATGCTTACTAGTCCCCCCCTTGACTAGGGCCAACAGGTAGAGTACCCCCTTGACCCTCTCTCTATCTTTTGAAGTACAAGGAATGACTTTCCATGCTTATAAAGTTAGTTGTTCCTTTCTGACCCCTTAAATGTCATTTACCCAGCATGCATGCCTATTTTAGGTTCAAAGTTTGTGCATGAGAAGAGTTACTAGTTCAGTTGGTGATACTCTGAAATCATATAAAGAAGCAACAGAATTATATATGCAATGCTTTCTTACAGAACTAGAAGTCCAAATTCATACATAAAAGTGGATTCATTGGCACAGAGATATATCACATTATATGTGCTAAGTCTAAACATTAAAATAAAGCAAGCCTTCAATCTAGACCAGAACAGCATGCCATTAGACTCAAAGACCAACCTTCATGAAGCAATTGGTAGAGGGTGACGATATCTCCACCAGCACAGAATGCTCTGCCACTGCCCTTCAGAAAATTAAAACCACATCTAAGTTTTACTCCTAGAGCTAGAGAACAGGAGAGTGTTTGGGAGGGGGTGAGGGGGGGTGTAGGGTAGCAAGTAAAAAAAAAAATCAAACACAAAGAAAGGAAACCATCATCCAAATGGACAAGGGTATACCTTCATCATGACAAACCCGATATCAGGATTATCTTCCCACGACTCATACAGCTTCTTCAACCTAAGCGCCTAAAAGAAATCATCACCGATACGTGACCTTTTTTATCAAACAAAATCTAAATTCACATTCATTGAGTCAAAAACCCAAACACCACAACAGCATAGCACAAAGAAAAAGAAAAATAATCCATCACAGAACCAAGCCCGGACGGGATCCAAGAAACGAATACCATGTCCATATTGAGAGCATTAAGAGCAAATGGTCTGTTTAGAATCGCAGCCCTTGCGCTCGCCTTGCCTTCCACGAGTACCTGAATCGATCGCTACCACCAAAGTTAGAAACAGAGATACTAATAAAGAAGAGAACAACAGAGAGGGAACAAAAAGCAGAAAAAATAAAAAGAATGGCCAATTGGCAGAGGCGGTGAACTGACTTCGTCGCGGAGAGGGTCGTCTTGGGCGGCGAAGGGTTGGGTGGAGAGGGTCCGGGGGTTAGGGAGAACGCGGAGGGCGGGGAGGGACCGCCTCGCGAGCGCTAGGGCTCTCAGGCTTTGCATCCTCGCCGCGCTTACTCGAAGGAGCGGGAGTACAAGAGCGGAAGGGAAGAAAGGAAGGTGGCGCTTCTCCTCCTGCTCGTCCGACTGTTAGACTCGACGCGTAGGGTTTTAGGAGGACAAGAGGCATCAGGATCGGACCGGAGTTCATAAAGGGTTGACTGGCTGAGGCCTTTTTATCAAAAAATGGAAAGCACCCCGCGTCCCGTTTATGCTAACATCCAATGCGAACACGAGAATTGCAAATCCATTTCCATTTCTATTTTTTTATTTTTAAATTAACAACATAATAAATTTAATTATAAATTTATTTTTTTAATATTAATAATAAAAATAAATATTTTATTATAAATTTATTATCAATTAATAATAGATTAGAAATAAATTTTATTTATTATTAAATTTTTATTATAAAATCACATATTTCTTGTAATATTTAGTTGCTAATCTATTATAATTTCATTATCAATAATATGCGCAAATTTTTTATAAAATTTAGCAATAATTTTCAGGTCCATTGTTATTTTATTATAAATTTTTTATTTCTAATTCATTGTAAATCTATTGTAAATTTATTTTTTCAAAATTAGCAACGAAATTGAGCATTCTGTTGTAAATCCATTGCTAATTAACAACTGATTAGAAATGGATTCTGTCCGTTGCAAAATTTTCGTTGTTAAACAATATTTTTTTTGTAACATGAGAATCTTAAAGATAAGCCTGTTTCTAAGAAAAATAATTAATTTTATTTTGAGATCATAGAGTATTCATCTCGGTGGAACTATTAATAATTTTGATTGTCAACTTTGGATCAAAATGATATATCTTATTTATGTATATTGAAGATTATATGGTTTATATATAAAATTTCAATTCAAAGATTTTGTATATAAATTGATCGAGGGATTTTTTATCATCGTGGTTGAGGTTATTAATGCAATCCTTGATTACTATCTTTGGATTCAAATAAAATATCTTATTTGTATCTATTTAAGATTTTGGGACACATGTGAAATGATAATAAAACCTATGGTTAAAAGAAGAAATTGATTTTATTTGAGATTGTGGAAATATTCATTTTGGTGGATCTTGATTTGTCATCTTGGGATTAAGATAAAATATTTTAGTTATATCTATTAGAGAATTATAAGAAGAACGTAAAATTTTAATTAAAAAATTAGGGATTATGAATTAATCAAGAGTTCTTTTGTCATTGTTATTGAGGCCCCTAGTAAAATCTAGTATTGAATAGAGAATTCGATTTTAAGCATTTTGCATGATTATTATGGAAGGTTTTGATAGATATTAAAGATCTTAGTGGAAGAAACTTTAGAAGATATGATTGAGTCAATTTTACTTATGCATGATAATTTAAGGACTTTTAATTTGTAGAGTATTGAGAAAATTAGTCTAATTATTTTTAATCATAAGAGTTTGATTTAGAATCGTCTAGATGAATTGATAAGAGAATCAAGATCTAATTCTTGCTTGAACTATATTGACCGGCTTATATGATATTTTGAATAAGTTGATTTACTTAAGGATTGATTTAGAAGGATGTGCTCAACATGTATTTTGGGGATGAAAATTTAAAAACAAAAAAGAATCCATTTTGTCTTAAGAATTTAAAGTCTAGATATTTTTATTACATAATAGTATTTTTATTGAAAGTGATATAGTGCATCCAGAGAATTTTGATGGTTAGATTAGAGTGCACTATAAAAGTGTGGTGGTTTAGAATGTTTATGAATTAGAATTATTATCTCCTGATTTGAAAAGTTTTATGATAGAAGGCTTGATTTGATTTCTTTCCTTATGGGATGACCTTATTATAAAGAAAAGGAAAATGACTTTAATTATTGACTAAGTTAGATGTCCTTAAGCAATTTTCACTATTATGTTCTCCTATCGTGTGTTGAACTAAGTTGTTTAGCATCCTAAGATTTGGATGAGTGGACCATTGATTCTTGATCTTAGATTTAGAATATTTGATGATAGATTTTTTTTATTCTAGAATTGAATCTTATGCTTTTCTATCTGTTAGAAAGAATTTGAGATTGTTTATCAATATTTAATTTTTGATCTTAGATTTTTATACTCAAATATTCATATATGGAGAATATAGTAAAATTTATTTATGATCTTGTGATAAATTGATCAAATCATGAGCAGTTAAGGATTTTGACGAGAAACTTGATATCATTATCTGAAACTAAGAGACTAATTTTGATTACCAGAAATAATAGTTTTGATTTTGATCAACATTGGTGGTATTGACCTTTCCTTTATGAAATGATTTAATAATGAAGTTACATCAAGAATTAAAATATCAAAAGATTCAAGAATAAGATTAGAATGGTAAATCACTAACTTTTGAAAGTATAGATGAGAAAAAATATTTTCGATTCTCGATGGATTTAGATATCACCATGTGGTTCATATTAGTTTATTTTCCTATCTTATGATAGGTTGACTAATTAAGAATGTTTTGATAGGAAAATTTCAAATTCTTATTTAGAATTAGGATGTTAATTTTCTTTCATTTACAAGAGATGGGAGATGGGTTCGATTTTGATCATCTATAAAAAGAGCTACATCTTGAGGTACTAAATCTTATTCTAAGGAAAACCAAATAAATAGAATACACAAGAATTTAGAAATGAAATTATGATTGTGAAACTTTAAAGTTCGAAAATATTTGATAAAAAAATTTCGGGACGAAATTTCTTTTTCGAGGGAAGAATATAATACGCAGCCCATGTGATTCAGCCACCAAAAAAAATAGCCCAAACAACGCCGCGCATGATTTTTAAAGCATCCAAAAGAAAAGAAATAATAAATAAAAAAAAGAACGGAGGACTCCCAATAGGAGTCTTCTTCTCCAATGGAGATTGGATTGGAGCCAACTTAGGGGCTCCTTTAGTCTCCTCTCCAATGGAGATTGGATTGGAGCCAACTTAGGGGCTCCTCTATAAGAGGAGACTAGAGGAGACCTTCCCCTCCATAAGGAACCACCCACCGCCGATCTTCCTCTCTCTCAAGCTATCTTTCTCCGTCTAATGCTTGCGAACAACCATTATTGTGCCTATCAAAATCACGGTCATAGTCCATCTGAAATCAGGTAAGAATGTCTCAAATCTTTCCTCGCATCTCCATAGCTCTTGGATTTTGGGATTTCTAGCCGACAATTATCAGATTTCTCTTAGAACAAATGGATTCCTATTTCTCCTATTTTGGCTATCCACATTTATTGGATTTTTGAAACCATCCATTGCCATCGACCATTGAATCGGGGTCCCATGGCTATGCCATCGTGGGCCACATGTCCAGTCACCTTCCTCGGGAAAGAACCTTTTGAATCGGGGATCGATCAAAGGGGGGATTCAAGAATCTCTTGTTTTCTTGATTTTTTTCTTCATGTTTTGTCCCTCGACTGTTACCATTTCTATCATCATCCATAAAAGGCCAGCCACTAGTCTAGCCCACAGCCACCACAGGGCTATAGGCCCTTGTTTTGAGAATAGAAGGAGAAGTAACTTCCTTGTTTGCTAGAATAAAGAAAGAAGAAGGAAGAAGAAAGAGGAAAGAGAAAAAAAAAAAGAAAAGAAGAAAAAGAAGAAAAAAGAAAAAGAAAACAAAAAGATGAGAAAAGAAAGAAAGAATGACTTTCTCTCTCTTCATCTCTTTCTTTCTCTAGTTTTCTCTCTACTTTCTCTCTCTATAGATTTTATCTCTCTATAATATTTTCTTTCTAGATTATTTCTCTCTCTTATGATTTTCTATATCTTAAGAAAATTGATGATTAATTTGAATGATCCTAATGAAGCAGTTCTGATTCATGATCGTCAGATAGTATACCAGCACTCATCTTTACCAGACTAGATACCATTAGATTTTATCACTCATGATTTTATTGAATTATTTATATAGTAATTCCATCATGATTTGATTAAACTATGTTGATCTGATCGATCAATTATTGGACAATATCACCTGATTAGTCCTATTTCATCTTATTAGTTTTTCTTTCCTATAACTTTATCTCTCTATTTGATTTATGAATTCAATGAAAGTTCTCCAATCTTGTCACTTCAAATCCAATTTGACTCAAATAGATAGATTCTAGATTATTTTATTGATCGAATAGTATATCTGTGCCATCCAAGTTTTCATTTAATATTATGAAATCCGATCTTTATTAATCTCTATTGAATCCTCAAATCTTTAATAATCTTGATTAAATAAAAATATTTGATCGAATTGACTTTTGATTTTCAGATGGCATACTGACCTTCGTCATGACCTCTTGTCGAAGATTTTTTATTTGATCACTCTCGATTTTTATTGAACCATCTATCTCTTAGCTTGATTTTGATCGAATGAGATTATGATGATCAGACTGACCCAGGCCATTGGATATGGGACTACCAGTCAATTCTATCTTTGTATAATTATTCATGCTCTTTCTAATATTAGACTCGATTCTTTATAGGGATGTGATCATCTTAATAAGAAGTATCCGATAGTGGGATATTATGATAATATGTTAGTTGAAGATTTTGAAAAAAAATTCATAGAATTATGGGATTTATTGAAATGCATATGAAATAAGTAGTGTTTTATCTTTATTAAATTTATCTAGCTATTTATCAATAAATAAATTAATAAATTTTTAATTATATTAATTTATGATGTGAATATGATAAAAGACATTAAAAATATTCTATCTTTTTTTTGAAATAATTATGATGTGTGATCATAACGAATGATCTAATGGATTTATTTGATATTCTATTATTTTTATACTTATATTGTTATCGAATAAGATATAGAACTAGATAATGATATGACCGTTGAACAAGATATGGAATTAGATAATAATATGAATTATCAACCTAACTATGTAAAAAACTCTGTCACAAGTAGATATGTGACATGTCACTAGCAAATTTGTGATAAACCGTCAGTAGATTCACAGTTTCTATGGATTGTGCTGTAAAATGATACACAACATGCTGCAAGATGATATACAATGCTCTGTAAGATAATACACAATAGGCTACAAAATGATATGTAGCTAGTCATAAGATAATATACGACCCATCGTAAGATGATATGTGGCTCACGTTAAGATGATACGTGGTGTTACGACTCAACTACAGAAAAAAATATGATCATTTCTAGTAGTTAATAAAAAGAACTTAATAATTTGATGAAATTAAAATTATGAATATAATTTATCTTTATGATGAATTGAAATTTTCTGTACAAATATTTGATAGTATGATATATCAAGATTTGAATTTTTGAACTAACATATTTATTGAATTATTTTAGTAAACTGATATATATAATATTAGTATTTGATTTATTTAGTTAAAAGTATACATTGCTTACTGGGTTATTTGGCTTATGTCGAGTTTCATTTTTTTACTAATTTAGAAAATTTGCTTGATATAGGATTTTGCTATGGGAGTATGATTAGAGATGGAGTTAGCTTACTTATTTGACTTAGAATTTATTGGAGTTAATACAAGACCTTGTTTAAACTTAACTTTATCAAACATTTATTTTCTTTTTATTAACATTGAGTTTGATTTTGTTATTTGAATTAAGATTTGAACTTTTATTATAAAAAATTTATTCCATTGTCTGTTTATGATATCATAATGAGATGCCTTGTATACTTATGAAAAGAATTTTCTATAAGTATGTAACTATTATCATAACCCCTAACTCGCAAATCTCGGGTCAAAGACATGACAGCTACACTTTCAATGATAGCATTTAGGAAAATTTGATTGTACATATTCAAATTAATACAACTACTACAAATCTACCCAATAATCCTTAAAAGGTAAGCGGAAAACTCATCTCAAAAGTAAGCCACCCTTTTGCACCATATATCTCTCAAAATTGTACGTCACATATAAAATATACCATACTAGTGTCCATTTACTCTTGAGCATACTAATGCTGAGTAAGCTAAAGGGCTAAACCACCAATCCTCCAACATGTTCAAGTGATGATTGCCATGAACTTTCAGTATCTAGCAAGATGCACATCTGACATACAATACTCCTTCATATGGTATTTGTATGTCATACGTGCATCTTGTTTGATACCTTTGATATTGTGATGTAAAAAAATTCATCACTACAGCTTTATCACATCTGCATGTACTGTCGTCCGTGCTTACAAGTTTGTTGACTTATACTTTTTTGGATCTTTAAATATACTTTAGGGCCATCTTTTTAGGATAAAAAATTTATTTGAGAATCTATATTTTTTTAAATAAATATTTTTTAGATAGATAGAAAAAATAATTTATCTATATTCTTTTATGCATGAAAAAGTGGCTTCGTATCAATGTTCATTTGTATTACTACTTTCTTGAATAAGTTACTAAAATTTATCTTTATTTTTCAGAATATTCTTTATATTTTTTAGATTTTGAGAAAGTGAACTTGGGCATTGAATGATGGAGGTATTGGAAATAACGATGGAGGATCTTAGAAATAAAATTAAGAGTAAATTATAGAAACACTATCTTTACTTTAGCTCAATTTTACTTACATCTCTTATACTTTAAAAAGTATCAAACTAGTCCTTCTAGTTTCAATATATTTCAATGTAGTCTAGCCATCTATCTTCGTTAATAAAATTTTTTAAAATAACAAAAATGCCCATCTTCATTCTCCTTCCTCTTCCTCCATAGCTGGTGTTCCTCTTTCTCCCACTTCCTTTTCTTTTCATCTATTTCTCCTTCCTTTCCTCCTCTTTCTCCATCCTTTCTTCTCCTCTCCTTTCTCCACCCATTCTCTTCCCTTTCTCCTCTCCTTTCTCCATCTATTCTTTTATTCTCTTTTATCCTTCCCTTTCTTCCTATCCATTTCTTCTCCTTATCCTTGTCCTCAAAACCGCCTATACCCAACACAAAACCATAGCCATCATTTAAGCTTTCCTGTTTGGCTGCTCTAGGCTTCCCACCTAATTGAGACTCCCGAGGAGGGAAAAAAATAGAGAAAAATTCGATGAAAACAAAAGAAATACAGAAAAAAAAGGAAAGATAAGATTTTTTACCATATAGATTGATCATTATTTCTTTTTGCTTCCTTTTCTTTTCATTTAATTTTCTTTTCTAGAGATCTATGGGAAAAGAGAGCACTTGAGCGAGATTGGAGGGGTTTCTTAGGTTTTGGTAGGGGTTTTTCTCAAGCATATGGGATTTTGTAAGAGTTGAGCTGGTGTGAGTAGGTCCCTTGAGATTTTGAGAGCTTAATTTTGGTAGAAGCATGAAATTTTATAGGGTTTGAAAAAGAAACTAAATAGATAGACTAGAAGAATTCTATTCCATAGGGGAAGAAACTTACAAACACCATAAATAAAAAGATAAACAACCGCTAAGAGACTAAGATGAGGAAAGGTCGATGGACCACGAAGGAAGATCCCATCATGGTGGGAGGAAAAGAAGGAAGGGGAGGAGGAGAATGAGTAGAGTAAGGAGAGGAGGAGAAAGAAGGAGAAAGAGGAGGAAGGAGAGGAGGAGAAATGGATGAAAAGACGAAGGGGAGGAAGAGAAAGGATGAAGAAAGAAAGTGGAGAAAGAGAGACACTAGCTATGGAGGATGAGGGAGGAAGGAGATAGATATTTTTATCATTTTAAAAAAAAAATATTAACGGAGATAGATGGATGGACTACATCGAAATATATTGAAACTAGAAGGAATAGTTTGACATTTTTTAAAATATAGAGATTGTGAGTGAAATTGAGCTAAAGTAGAGGAGGTATTTTTGTAATTTATTTTAAATTTAAATATCTATTTTATCCGTTGATAGAAAAATGATTTAACCATCCTCTAGGTGGATAAAATTCTCTCATTTCATGGATAAATGCTATCTATAGAAAAGTAATTTATCCATTTTGAAAATATGAAAACATTAATAAGTTGGTCAATGAAAAAGTTGACGAACTTTCCATGATATTTATCTACCAAAAAATGGGCCCTCAATTTAATCCATATACCTTTGTTTCTTTCAATCTAGTATCTACCTCAGCGAAGAAATCTAGGGCGCCAATCGTTGCTCATAGTCTTTGTATTGAATACTCCTTCTCTGATATGGATGTAATCAAAAAGGAACGTGCAGCTACCAGCTTTTATAGCTTGTTGCTGTCCGAAAGAGGAGCCCTAGCAAATATCTAATCTAAATGGTTCGCACCAAATCAAAACACTATATATCCATGCTAGTCCGAGTCATGACAACTCTAGGCAGACAAATTTCTCAAGTTGAAAGCAGGGGACACTAAAATGGCCCCAAGAGGAATTGATAGAAAGAAAGATATGAAATTTACGGAGAACCGTAGCAAAGTGGCCAAGGCTGAACCTAACTCTTTTTTTGGCAGCCAAATTTCACAAGTAGAAACAAGGGGACACTAAAATTGCCCCAGCCGTCCTTGCCAGAATTGCTACACCTAGAAACTCCCCACTACCAAAGAATAAATTAAATTCAAGGCCCCAACTCTGCATAAATTGCTTGTAGCCGTACCTCGACCAATATGACGAACAGCATTTTTTTTTTAACCATTGAGCATCCAATGGACATTAAATGGAAATGGCATCTACCGCAACTTACCGAGAGGAGGAGAGCATGACCTAATTTTATTTGTATTACAAGGTTTTTCATCAGGTAATTAGAATTACAAACGACCTTCATCATGCTTCTACATGGGCTGAACCAACATTCGGTTCAAGGAATCAGCTCTTCCCTCATAAGCGATTGGATGAGCTTGCCGTGATTAAATTCTGAGCTCAAAACATATTCAAGTTAAAAGCTCTCTAATCCTTTAAGTTAAGTTGGTAATCTACAACTTAAGTACCTGAACAACGATAATAAACCAATGCAGTTTCCCACTGGTCGTAGCAATTAAACAAGACAATGTTTAAGTATATGAAAAATCTTATCTCAGACTACAAATTCCAGTTTCTAGAGGTAATCTCTAAACAAAACTGGCCAAAAAGACCATAACTTTCGAATCAGCGTCTTTTCTTGCTTGCTTTTGCAGCACTGGATTTTGATGGGGTTGCAATCAAATAGATGAATAGTGCCACCAACAACAGAACTGATACAAGCGATCCATGCTTCGCCGCCAACCTCTGTATGCATATAAGTTTTTTAGTTAGATATGCTCGAGGAATAATGCAGAGCTCTATAAAATGATTGCGCTTAGAAGGATGCTTACCTTTGCCTGAAGTTTGGTTGCATATGGTGCCGGTTTTGAGGAGGATGCGTGCACATAAAAGTTGCAATCAAACATCAGAAATTATAGCAAAGAATAATATAAAAATTGTACAAGTAATGTCATTGCGGCTAACTCACCCATTCAAACTTCTTTTCAGGAGGCCTCTCAGCAAGAATGTCTAACGGCAGAATTGGGGTAGAATAGGCCTCCTAAAACAGGAAAATGGGCTAGATTAAATCATTACTTTAAGCCAATGAACAAAATAATAAAAACAAATCAAGCATGCAACCTAGAGTTAGCAAATGGGTATGGACTCTCAACAACAAAACTGAAATAGCTCTCTGGCAGATGGTTAAAGGCGATAAACAGGCAACTTAGATCATGCCTAATGGCTCTCCAGCATCTCAAATTCGAAGATGAACTCAAATATAACGCCTCATATATCAGGAAAATGCTTTTACAACTAAAGGATTAGAAATTAAACCTGCAAGGCAGCCTTTGTGGTTACACGAAATTTTATGACAGCAGGAGAACCGTGGAACATGCCCTTGACTTTAGCCTCCAAAACAAATGAGTGAGAGGCAGTGGAACCGCTGAAAGCAACAGATATTGATTTTATTTGAGAAATATAAAAACAGAAATAAAGGTTTGATGTTAAACTAAGTAGTAAAAATTATAGTTGACTCACGCATCAAGCCTTTCCCATGTCTTTGACATGTTTCCAGAGACAAGTGTGAACATATCCTGAGACCAACCATCATCGCTAAGGCTCACATCATAAGCAGTCCTGCAAGTGTTTCCAAAGAAGCAATGGTTTATCAATATTTTATTGATATTAATAAAAGAAATGCAAACCGTGAATGATATTCTATCTAACGACATAAAACAATGAATATGAATGCATCCATCAGCTGCAGTGGTTCAACTGGTCTCAAACAAATGAGTTATAGACAAATTATAACCCATTCTAGTCTGCTTTTTTTTTTTTTTTTTTTTTTGGTTTTGTTGGGTTGGGGGGTGGGGGTGTAGTCTGCTTCAAACTACTTTATTTCCAAAGATGACACAACAACTAGCATGCAGGAGCTACACAATCGTCCAACAATAAAAATGTTCATCCATACATGCCATTACATTTTACTAATTTCCTTCCCCATTAGGAAAAAAAAGAAAGAAAACTAAGCACAGTTGTTTTCCACCTAAATAGAAGTTATTAGCATAACACATTTAACACCAAGTGAATATTTACCAATGCTTGGGTTATTGCCTAAATAAGCATGTCTGATGATTACATGATTTAGGAAAAGCATAAAGCCAATCTTGGTGATAACCATACCCACACATATTCTTTCAAGCAATGCCTAATTATAAAAAAAAAGATTACAACCAAAGAATAATACAAGACATACTTTTGTTTGGATTTTTTGTATACTTTATGATAGAGATCTTGACTTAAACAATTATATATTTTTGTGAGTTCTTGCAATATTACTCTTGGATTGTATGTTAGATATCTTCACCTTTTTTCCTTATTTTGCATGATGCAACAGACAATTTTTCTTTCAAGAAATTCGTGAAAATCAATAAAGAGCCTGAATAATTAAACTAGGAAAATTTCATTCACAATAAAAACATAATAGACAGATCTGTTAAGAATTAATATGAGCTATATATAGCAAATTTACATCTTATTACCAGAATATATATACACAAATGGGGCTGAAACAGATCTATATGTCAAACATTAAATGCAGAGTTCCAAGACATGCATAACACAATCATCAGCATGGAGCGTTAACGGAAAAACTAAAGCAGACGTCTCACAGGAAGAGCTCAAAATGTTTACATCTCACATCTTGCTTATATTTTCTAGGACAGGCACACACACACATACAAACCATAAACAAAAACAGACAGGATAATGTATTAAATTAACCAAAAGGAAGGGGGAAACCAAAGTTCACTTAAAAAGTATGGTAAAAGGGAACAAATATAGCATAATTATAGGCAATTCACTAAGAACCAAAATGAAAAGGGAACAATGGTATATGGTGAATATGTATAAAACAATGGAAAAGTAGGCAGGGAATATGCAAGGCAGGATGGTAAAATCTACATAACAGAACATTTAAAGGACATTAGTCATTATTAGAGTGAGTTTCTATGTACTTCAAGATTGTGGATGGCAAAATGACATATAATCCTTTCCTTTTCTTCATACAGACAATATCAAGAAATAGAGACGTATCAATACACACACACCGGGTGGGGTGGGGGGGAGGGAGAGAGGGAGGGAGGAGGGGGAGTTATTTTAGCTCTTATAAATGAAATTGGAACCCATTTCCTGCCAACTTGTCAGCTACTCTACAATACTAAAGTAGTAAAAGTTGTAACCAAACACATGTATTAGATGTTGTATCTTTGCTTTTACATTTAGTTCAAATCAAGATTTGCTCTCTGGGTACCGAACCTCATACTAGTACCATTCTATTACAATGTTGGTACACGATTCGGTATGATAAGAGACAGCATATTGAGTACCGGTATGATTCAAGACAGCAAATCTGTACGAGACCGATACGATATGGTATGCCCCATACAACAAACCATAGTCTAAACTATTCTATAGTCAATTTGCATGTCCCTCATTCTTCGATGGTGACCTTGTTTCCTCTCACTGCCAGCACCCCGACATAATGCACCAGCCCTCAATCAGCCACAGCACCAGCACCATCTCAAACCTCCAAAATCTAGCTGCTTGCTACCCCTTCTCTTCTGCTCCAAGGGCCTCTTTTTCAGGCAATTACTCATACCTTGCCTATCATCCCTAATCTTCATCATCCACATTCTTCACTTACCGGACATGAGGCAGAGACAAATAGCAAATATGGATGGAGGATAGCAAGGCAAATGTATGTGCATGCATAACATGTGTCAAATTAAGAACCCCAAATTGTAAAGAATATAGTAATATTTGGCAAAGAAATAACTTGGATTGGCAACTCTATATCATACAAGATCTCTTTCTACATCTCCAAAACTTACCATCTTAAAAACAGACACCTAGGAGCCACAGAAATGCTTGAACAGTTCAAGAGCATCAAACAGGTTCATATTGAGATACATAAAGTTTGCCACATGTAATTTGCTGAAATCTGGGCAATATTTTTCTTTTTTTTCCAAATTCTTCCAACTTAAAAAAAATAATCCTTTGGACTTTAAGAAACATGGTTCCAGAAGGATATGGAACATGTTTTTTTTATCAAAAAAATATAACAGCCAATGGCCTTCATGTAGATTTTGCTGGTATCATGAATTAATAACAAACATAGGCCTCTCTTATCACTAACAGTTCTGACATCTTCCAGAAAGTTCAAGATAGCAATTACAATGAAATTTTCCATCACAATTATATCTACGTGAAGTGAAAAATCAAACTTTGCAAGTGGTCGATGGAAACTGGAGGTCAGAAACACAGGTCATAGCCGCATTCCTTTTTTTTGGTTTTCCTGGGGAGGGGTCTGCCTTTACTTGGTGCTGCTCTTCATAATATTAGCTCCTACTGAAATTAATCTCTTGATTGTTATAACAACAATTCTGAGCAAAAGCATCATTTAAGTATATTGAAAAGAAAAGGTTCATAATCCCATTATCAACATGAAAAGACAGACAAACAAAAAGTAAGAAAAATATATCCAGAGCACCATCCATGACTGAGTGTTCAATCCCCAAGTTAACTTGTCACCATCTGTCCATCTGACTGGGCATAGACAATAAGTTTCCAATCATTCTCATCCTTCACTTACAGAGTAAAGGCAACCAATAAGTCATAAATATAATGTACAGAGATTATTTTATTGATCATTTTTGTCAACAGTAATGTAAATGTGGTGTCAATTTTTATTATAGAGGCCATAGCTTCCTCAAAGCTAGATTTGCAATCACATTCCAATATATAGAAGACCACATCAACCTTGTCATGAAGGAAATATAGTCATTATTAGACTAAATTAAGAATGAAAGTATTTTAATAAAAAATAATTGAATAGGCACATCTCATTGCAATTAGAGATGGAGCCTGAAATTTGTTGAATTATAACTGTAATCAAATTGATTATTATTTAACTCAATTAGATGACAGATTCTACTATCAGGAGATGCACATGAAATTTCAGATTTGAAAATCCTAATCAAGATGCAGTAGTTATAGAAGTCTCTAGTTACACTTTCCACAAACCCCATGCTCCTCCAATCATGGAATATTATATGACCCCAAGCTGCCAAGTTCGGGGTGTACCAAGCCACACCAGGGGCGGAACCATGCTCAAGAAATCTAGCAAAATAGGAAAAAGGGAGGAGGAGGAGGAGGAGAGAGAGAGAGAGAGAGAGAGAGAGAGGAGGGTCGGAATTAAAAAAAGGGGAATGGAGGGTTCCAAACCTCCTCTCAACCTCTTTCCCTCCCCATCCCTCTCCCTCTCCAATTTTCCTTTATCAGTATGTGTGCTAGAATGGCACGGCATGATACTGTACCATACTATGTTGCCAACCATCCGGTATGGATACCAATACCTGTACCATGTACCTTGCCTCCAATTTTATTAACCACATTTCATCATTCTTGACAAAAATTCTGGTTAACTCCAATTTCATAAAGGCCTCTCTATATCTTCCCATCTCTTTGCAAGGCCCTGAGTCATGAATCTAAATCTACAAGTCCCTGACCCTGATATCTTTCAATTTAGCAGACTTAAGTACACAAATACATATATAATACTCACAGGCACAAATGCCTTCCAACCATAGATTGTACCATTTGGACAAAAGCTTTAGCCAGATATACGACAACCCTATCCCATCTAGTGTAGTTTTACCAGCACCACAGAACAAATTTCAATGGGTGCATTACTCTCCAGCTATCCTTTGAGTATGAGACATAACTTGGATACAACCTCCCTAGATTCCGATGGTCCTTTTGCAATCAATATGAAGGGAAAACAAATTATTTAAGAAAAAGAAGATGATGAAAATGAAGAAGAAATAAATCTCATATCCCTAAACATACACCTGAAGTCCATTGAGCACGTAGCTAAGCAAATATTGAGTTTAAATTTTAAACTACACCCTTATTTGGGATGTCCTGACCCTACACAACATCGACCAAGGCAATCCAAGTATTCAACTCAAACTAGATAAATTTACTAACTTAAATTTTATAGCTCTCTAAATTTGAACTGTGACAACTTAAATCCTGGACCATCAAAGACTTGAAGAAAATATGCAAACTCAATTATTCTTGGGACTTCCTAAGATGATCCAATTATCCCAAATGTAAACAACTGAACAACTAAAAAGTTCATATTGCGCAAATATGACAAACAAATTGCAAAAGGTTAAGATTACAAAGCACGTGAAAAGCCCAACAGGATATATACTAACTTACTCTATACCAAGCATATGACAAGAGTAGGAAATGATAAAGAGATCTTCTAAAATTGAAGTCAAGAATCTCTGAAGCCACTATATTTGTTTTATCCAGCAAAAGCAACCGGGTTAATTAATCATAACATGGAAAATGTATGAAACAAGAAATAGGATTAACAACTAAAATATTCTTCCTTTAGGCAAGGAAAATTCATCAAGAACATAATAACTCACATCATAATAACTACATGTGAGCTGGAAGAGACTCCTGAATTTCACTTCTCATTTGACTCTTATAAAAGCATAAACAGAAGATAAGTTCCATTATTTCTATAGACAAGATGTAACAGGCATTCAGCACCGAGTATTATTTTCCTCAACCTTAATCATAAATTTGCTACCAGCATGCAGTTTATAACCGGGCCAGATGATTTAAGGAGAAAAGGACAAGGTTAGAATAATTATATAAATAACTCGTTTCGTGAACTAATTACTACCGTTATCATAAAAATCCCATTTAAATATTTCATATATCCAAAGGCATCAACACCCAAATAATTCGACCAAATGCCTCAATCAAAAGAAACTACAGAGATTCCTTATCAAAAAAAAAAAAAAAAGGAAAAAGAAAGAAACAACAGAGATGCAACAGTCGCAAATCCAAACAACGACAAAGCAATCACTCATAAACAGATTGATTTTTGAGACGACACGCGTCGAACCCGTTCAGATTCAAAAAGTAACACAGATAATCAGAACAGGATAAACGAAACCAGATGAGAGAACGAAAACCTAAGAGCTAAGATTTCTCGGGACTCTTACGCGGATCCTTCGTTGTATAGGTCGATCGAGACAGAGACCCGCTCCACACCGCTCTTGAGACGGGAGAGGCTGACCTTTTTGTGCGCCACCATGAATGGCGCGTCGGAGCTCGCAAGCGCCGGCGAAACGATGAGAACAGAGACGATAAGATGGGAGAGGAGAAACCCTAATCTCGAGGTCGCCATGGCTAGGGTTTGCGGAGCTTCGCTCGGATCTGGAAGAGGCCGTGGAATTCTATTTGGGAGCCGGGCGAGGAACGAAACGGGGCAGGTGATTCGCCCGGTTTGCAACGACGAAGTAAAAGGTTCCCCACGAGAAGAGCTGATTGGCTGATATCGACGGGACCCACTAAAATGTTCGCTGCAACGCGCGTTGCAGTTGGAAGTAGAAGCACGCAGAGGCATCGCCGTGGTTCCTTGGAACTGCCGAGTGAACCTGGCCTGGTCCAAAATGTGGTTGAGAAAGTCTTTGTGCACCGCGAGGTACATTTTTGCAGTGCACCGTATCATTCAATTAGGCTACGTAGATTTTACTTTTCAATATCTATTAAATATTTAAAAAATTATTATTTAAAATTTTAAATAATAAAAATATTTTTTTAAAAAAAATTATAATTTTTTATAGCCTATTATGATATTTCGTAATCTATTATGACATGCTGAAATCATATTATAATTTTTTAAAAATAAAATATCATAAAAAATTATATTTTTATTATTTTATAATTTTTTAATAATAAAAATATTTTTTTATAATATTTTATTTTTTAAAGATTATAATATAATTTTAGGATGTAGATCATGAAATATCATAATAAGTCATAAAAAAAAGTTATAATTTTTTTAAAATAAAAAAATATTTTTATTATTTAAAAATTTAAATCAAAAAATAGAATGATAGATATTCAATATGCATTGAAAAATGATGGCTATGTTTATTAGAATGGATCAAATTTATCTAATTTGGATGATTTTGGTTTTGAAAAAATATGAATTTATTTAATTTGACATATATTTTTGCCATATGACTACCAATTTGTGTCTTTTATTTATTTAATTTTTTTTTTGTAGATGTTCCATTTCTATTTATAATAAAGCCAGCTTGATGTTGTTCTAGTCAACTTGACTAGCCAAGCCCAGCCAACACATCTAGATGGTGTTTAATTTGAAAATGTGGAAGATTGGCCAGGTTCAGATGATTAGGGTTATTATTGAGCGGGGTTGGACATTTGATTGGCAGTTCGGTCTATATTAATCCTCGGCCTAACTCAAAATGCCAAAGTTTATGCCACACATCCTGGTAAATTACATCCTTTTGTTTTCTTTTTTTTTTTTTTTTCTTTACTTTTTTTTTTTTGTTCTTTGGTTGGAAATGCTGTAATTACATACTTTTGCCTTCTAAGTTTTATATTTCTAAAAATGTTATGTCCTATATTTTTGTTTATGACAAATGTCTTTAAAAAATTTATAATACAATTATAATGATTTTGGGGTAGATATAATGTATATGGCTTCCAAAAATTACATCATGCATGCATCTTCTCTAGCTTATGCCTACTTGTTATTTGAAGAATTTAGGTAATTTAGAGTTTGAATTAATGCTGCAAATTATTAAAGTAGTAGAAGGCTTTGAACAGTCCAAATTAGGAATTGGAGCTTGAATTTTGAACTTACGTGGAACCCAAATTCATGTATGGCTTAATGGTACTAAGTCTGATCATCAATTTTTAGTTTTTTTAAGTGTTTTAATAAATAAAATCATTAAGAGGTATAATTATGGGTCAAAAGGTCTTTCGGCAGTTTTTATGTGTCTTATGAGTTCTTCTATGATTTTTTTTTAGTCAAAACTTTTATTTCTCCTTAAAAAATGGTTATGATAATTATTATCTATGCTTGGAGGGGTGTTCTAAGACTATTTAAATCATTTTATAGCTGATTAATCGGTGATTAATAATTATTACGAATTTTAGTAGAAAATTGTGGAACTTTGTGCTCTCTTCTTTCAACTCTATATCTTTTTGGTGGATTTTCATTGAGTGGTGGCTTAAAATCTTGTATCTCTAGAGTGGTGAGCCTGAATTTTTAGATATCTGCATCTCTTGAGTAGTGGATTGTTTGAGTTTATGGGATTTTTATCCATCAAGAAGTTAAGATACCAAGCGAGTTTTTCCTGAACCCGGTACCAATTAGTGGTATCAGAGTCGGGTTCGTGGCTTATTTGGTGGTCGAATGGCAGCTCATAGACAACAACCAGAGAGAGATGTTCGTGATCTGGAGATGGATGAGTTGAGAAGACAAATCTAAGAGCTTCAAGAACGTTTGGAGCAATATGAGACAAGGGAAGGCTTGGATGATGAAGAACATGACCCTTCTGGCAATGGGGAAGGGGATGAAAATCCTTTTTACCACCCACAATCTGATTCATCTACTGAATACCGTAATAGGAGGGGTCATAATACTTCACATTTTTCTGATGTGAAGGTTGAAATTCCAGAATTTGAAGGAAGAATGCAACCAGAGGAGCTCCAAGATTGGCTGCACGCCGTTGAAAGAGTTTTTGAGCTCAAGGACCATCCAGATGAGCAAAAGGTGAAACTGGTAGCTCTTAAACTCAAGAAATATGCTTCTTTATGGTGGGAGAATCTTAGAAGTCAAAGAATTCATGAGGGAAAAAGGAAGATCAGAACTTGGAGAAAGATGAAAAGAAAGCTCAAGAGGACTAGAAAAATATAGGCAAGATATTTTCCTCCAATTCCATAATTTTAGACAACTCGACATGTCTGTGGAGGATTATACTATTAAATTTGAGCATTTGTTATTAAGATGTGATATTGTTGAGCCTGAAGAACAAACTATAGCTAGATATTTGGGGGGTATGAGAGAAGAGATCAGTAATATAGTTCAATTGCAACCGTATTGGACTTTCAATGATGTAAGGAAGCTTGCTTCGAAAGTAGAGAGACAGCAAAGGGAGGCTAAGAAATCTAGTTTAAAACCAGCTTTTAGAGGGACTACTTTTAACCGAGGGGGTAGTTGAACCTCTAAACCAGCTACCCCTGCAAAAGGATCTTCTTCCAAGGGTCCTTCAAATCAATCTTTCGAGGGAGATGTAGGTGGGGGTTCTAAGCAAGCTGGGAGTTTAAATGCTAATCAGAGAGAGTGTTTCAAGCATCAGGGATATGGACATATTGCTTCTGAATGTCCTAATAAAAAATTTGTCACTTTGGTGGAAGAGGAGCCGGAAGAAGAGAAAGAAGAGAATGTAGAGTGGAATGAAGGAGAGAAAGAAATTACCTATGCTGACCAAGGAGAATTACTTGTTGTTAGAAGAAGCTTGAGTGCAAGTTATCAAGAGGAGGATGACTGGCTTAGACACAATATTTTCCATACCAGATGCAGTTCTCATGGGAAAATTTGTGATGTTATTATTGAGAGTGGAGCTTGCGAGGATGTGGTGTCCGCTAGAATGGTGGAGAAATTATAGTTGAAGACAGAGGTTCATCCACACCCTTACAAGCTTAAATGGCTTCAGCAAGGACATAAATTAAAGGTAAACAAAAGGTGTCTTGTTGTTTTTCCTACTGGGCAGAAGTATAGGGATGAGAGATTCTATGTGATGTGATCCCTGTGGATGCTTGCTACTCGCTATTAGGTCATCCTTGGCAATATGACAGAAAAGTCGGCCATGATGGATACAAAAACACTTATTCTTTTGTGAAAGAGGGGCAAAAGGTTATCTTGCGTCTTCTAAAACCTGAGGCAATTCCTAAACCTTCTACAGGGGAGGGAATCCATTTGATTACCAAAGAAGAGATTCAAGAGATCGTTGCAAGCCTGAACATAGCCCATGGCGTGGAAGAATTTGAAGACACTCCAATTGAAAAGAAAATTCCACTTGTGGTTCAATCACTGCTCCAAGATTTTGAAGGTGTTTTCCAAAGAAATCCCAACTGATTTGCCTTCAATGAGAGACATTCAGCACTGCATCGATTTAGTTTCTGATGTTGTACTTCCTAATAAAGCAACTTATAGAATAAGTCCAAAAGAACATGAAGAGCTTTCAAAAGCAAGTTGATGAGCTTGTAGCTAAAGATTTGGTGAGAGAAAGCAAGAGTCCTTATGTTGTTCCAGACCTTCTTGTTCTACAGGAGGATGAATCATGAAGGATGTGTATTGACAGTAGGGCAATGAATAAGATCACAATCAATTATCATTTTCCTATCCCTAGGCTCGATGATCTACTTGTTCGATTGCATGGTGCTAGTGTGTTTTTGAAGATTGATTTTAGAAATGGTTATCACCAAATTTAGATGAGACAAAGGGATGAGTGGAAAACTACATTTAAAACTCGAGATCGACTTTTTGAATGGCTAATTATGCCATTTGGTCTATCTAATGCTTTCAGTACCTTCATGAGATTGATGAATCATATGTTCAAACCTTCTAATGGTAGGTTTATTGTGGTGTATTTTGATGACATCCTTATTTATAGCAAGAAAGAGAAGTAACATCTAAATTATTTGTAGCAAGTGTTTCAGACTTTGAGAAAACAGAAGCTCTATGGTAATATAAAGAAGTGTCAGTTTCCCACTGATAGCCTTGTCTTTCTTGGTTATGTTATCTCCAAGGAAGGTGTCAAGGTGGATTCTAGCAAGGTGGAAGCTATTCTTAGTTGGCCAACCCCAAAATTCATTCATGATATTCGAAGCTTTCATGGACTGATTTCTTTCTATAAGAGATTTATCAAAAATTTCAGTTCTATCATCAGTCCAATTACTAAATGCTTGAAGGATGGAGTTTTCAAGTGGACTAATGAAGCACAAAAGAGCTTTGAACTTGTCAAGCAGTTGATAACTAATGCTCCTGTTCTCCATCTTCCTGATTTCAACAAGGTCTTTGAGGTTAAATGTGATGTCTTAAACATGGAAATTGGTACAGTTCTTAGCCAGGAAGGTAAGCCTATTGCCTTCTTCAGTGAAAAGCTCAATGATTCTCGAAAGAAATATTCAACATATGATAAAGAATTCGATGCTATTGTTAGAGCTTTGACTAATTGGAGTCGGTATCTATTGCCTCAGCCTTTTGTGTTGTTCTCATAGCCAACAAAAGCTGAATAGGCATGTAACTTGGATAGAGTTCATACAGTCTTTTACTTTTGCTGTGAAGCACAAGTCTGGAATACAAAATGCTTTGTTGATGAGTAATTGCAGTGGATCATCAAAAGAATTTGGCTTTAAGGCGTGCTGCTATGCCACTTTCCTTAAGGCTTATTTACCCCTACAACAAGTTGTGCGATCAGGATCTTACAATAGCCTATAGGATACAATGAAGCCCTCTTGTTCAGCGGTACTTTGCACCAGTAACGTCAAACCACTAAGTATGCCGGTATTGCAGAATTGTCCATCTCCTTTAATATTTTCTGCAGCAAATGTTAACGAAGATGATTTGAGCATAAAGAGAAAAGGGAGGAGATGTTGTTGTTTAATTTGTTTGGTTTCACAGGTCAGATATTTATAATATATGAAAAGACACATTTGAATGGTCATCTCAACTGATGTAATTTTTCAATGAGGTGGTTACCAGAACTATCAAATGAATTGTAACTATTTATTTGACATTCAAAATTCAAATAAATTAATTTTAAAAAGTAATAACCATAAATAACCATAATTATATTTAATAGTTCAAATGCCAAGCATCAAAACATCAATGTCAAGCACCATAATAAATAAATATATATATTAATTAATTAATTATTATATGCACCTAGGTCACCTAGGTTTACACATGGCCAACAAACCAAACATAGCATTATCCAATCTATGATAGGATGTGCAAAATCATTTATAAACTAGAGTCCAACCCTTGAATATCCAATATGGGACTAAAAATCCCACCTAAACTTTTTCTTCTATGGGCTTAGGCTTGGTCCCAAATAACTCCCACACCTTATCATATTTGGACTTGGGTTTGACCCCTATATTTTGAAAATATTTCCAACATTCCCCCACCATTTTCAAAACATACTAAATCTTCAATAATTCTAGAAAACTTATGCATAAATAAAGGTATTTTGTGATTTGAACCTCCACTTAGTGAAAAATATTTTTAAGAGTCAGAATTGAATGGTAGTCAAGCTTTGAACCATTAATTCTATTTTGACTAGTTCAAAACATATTCACATACAAGCTTTCTATACTAGCTAACACTCAGTATATAGTTGACACTATAATGGCCTTGTATCCGTATTCTTTTTCATAAGTGCTGTAAGAGCCAAGCCTATCCTTTTTCATAAGTGCTATAAGAGCCAAGCCTTTAACTCCAAGAAGCGGCCTTACTTCCACTCATATAGGTAGACTCAACCTTCCTTTATACTTTATAGGTACCGAGCACTTTCTTTTACCGAGGATATGACATAATTAGTGCTCCAACCATCATATGATATGCCTTGTCTCATTGAACTTAAGACTTAATGTAATATTAAGTGTTAAGTTGAGGTTCCATCATTGATGATTTTCAAATATAGGCTTGAGACCCATCCCTTTTGATGTTCTATAGATCAAGTCCCTCGTTAGACCTTTAGTCAATGGATCAGTCAAATTTGACTCGATCTAACAAAATCTATGGCTATTACACCGTCACTTATTAATTGTCTAACATAGCTATGTCTCAATTAATCTAATATGCCTGGATTTTTCATTATATACGTGACTATATGCTCTAGATAATGTTGATTCACTGTCACAATATATAGATATCGGTGGCATAGGTTTAGGCCATAGCAGAATTTCATATAACAAGTCTCTCAACTATTCAGCTTTCTTATTAGCTGAAGCTAAAACTATAAATTTCATTGCCAGAGTAGAGTCTATAATACAACTTTATTTCTTAGATCCCCAAGAAATTGCACCTCCATCAAGCAAGAAAATCCATCCACTTGTGGATGCATGATCTTCTTTATTAGTGATCCAATTGGCATCGGTATATTCTTCTAATACTGAAGGATAACTACTATAGCTAATATTATAGCTTAAAGAAAAGTAGCATAGCAGCACGTCTTGAAGCTAAATTCTTTTGATGATCCATTGCAATTACACATCAACAAAGCATTTTCTTTTTATTAATAATATTCGAACCTAATTTGAATCTAATTCAAAATTCTTTCAAACCTAATTCAATTAGATTTTGAATTTAAGTCCTACTTGGATTATAAAATTTAATTAACCTCAATTAAGTCAAGCCTACTTAAATTAAATCTAATTTAAATCAATTAGGACTTGATCCAAGATTTCATTCAAATTTAATTTAAATTCGATTCGAATCTAATTCGAAATCCTATCAAGCCTAATTTAATTAGACTTTGAATCTAAGTCCTATATGAATTATAAAATTTAATTAGCCTCAAATTAAGTCAAGATTAAATAAATTAAATCTAATTTAAATCAACTAAAAGAAAATAATTATAAATTTGGATTCAATTCAAATCTAATTCGAATCCGATTTGAAATCAATTCAAAATTCTATTAAACCTAATTCGATTAGACTTTGAATCCAAGTCCTAATTGGATTATAAAATTTAATTATTCTCAAATTAAGTCAAGCCTAATTAAATTTAATTTGATTTAAATCAACTAGATAAAATGGTTTTTAATTTAGGTTCAATTAGAATCCAATTTGAAAAGATTCGAATCTAATTTAAAATCCTGTTAAACCTAATTTAATTAGACTTTGAATCTAAGTTTTACTTAGAATATTAAAATCTTATTAGTCTCAAATTAAGTCAAGCCTAACAAAATTAAATCTAATTTAAATTAATTAAGACTTGATCCATAAATTAATTAAGCCCAAAAATTTACTAAAATCTAATATTGATTTTTAACCACCTAAAAAATGATCTAGAAGAAAAATTTTAATATTAAAATATAATTTTAAAAAATTATGATTATTAGTGGTAGGTTTAGCAATGAAGATCTTGCCATCACTAATAACTTTTAAAAAAATTATTTTAAAAATATAATTATTAGCAATAGTAAATTTATTACCGACGGTATTTTACCATTGCTAATTATTTTTTAAGTATTAACGATGGAGAAATATTATTAGCGATGGTAATTTACCATCACTAATAACCTTCTTACGCTCATTTTCTCCCACCCTGCCACCTACTGTCCTCTCATTTTCCCACCCCCCACCCCCTGCATTTTTATGTCCCACCGCCAACCTCCTCTTCCTCGCCCTTCGGTCCCTCTACCACCCCCTCTTCCTATCGACCGGCAGCCTCCCCCGAGCTACCTTCCCTTGGCTGCTCCTGGCCCTCCTCCCCAAGCCTCTGGCTGCCTTCCACTGCTCAACCTCAACTACCTTCCATTGGCTACACCTGGCCTGCCTCCCCAAGTCCCCTATCGCCTCCTGCCTTCCTGAGCCCCGGCCTTTTCCCTCCCAAAAACCCCTCCCACCTCCCCACGGCTCGCCTCTCCACGGCCACCTTTCCGAGCTCCTGGCCTCCTCCCTCTGGCTACACTCAACCTGCCTTCTCCTGGCCACCTCCTCCGACTACACCTAGCCCACCTCCCCCAAGCCACCTCTCTGAGCCCCCAATGGCCTCCCACCTCTCCTCGATCCACCTCTTCGTGGTTGCCTCTCCTAGCCCCTGGCCGCCTCCTACCTCTCCGACCATCTCCCACCTCCCCCCAACCCGCCTCCCCCCTGGCTCGCCTCTTTGTGGCCACCTTTTCAAGCCCCTGGCCATCTCCCACCTCCCCCCAGCTTGCCTCTCCTCAGCCATCTCCTCGAGCTGTCAGCCATTTTCTACCTCTCTGACCGCCTCCTACCTCTCCCCAGCCTGCCTCCCCCCAGCTCACCTCTCCATGGCCACCTCCCTGAGCCCCCAGCCTCCTCCCCCCGACTATAACCCGGCCCGCCTGCCCCTGGCTACCTCCTCGAGCTCTTGACCACAAGCTCCTAGCCGTCTCTACCTCTCCCAACCGCCTCCCACCTCCCCCTAGACCATCCTCACGACCTCGTTTCCATAGCCCTTGCCCCACCACCCCCAGTCCATAGCCCCAACCCTACGGCCCTTGCCCACCACCCCCAGTCCATAGCCCTGACCCTACGGCCCTTGCCTCATCGTCCAGATCCGAGCTCCCATCCATGGTCTCATCCCTGAGCCTCAGTCTCTGCTCACCAGCCTATGCCTCAATCCCTACGCACTAGCTTGTGCCTTAATCCTATATGGTAGCCTACCTTTTGTTGTGAGTATTAGCTATGGTATTAGCAACAGTTAATACCATCACTAAAAATTATTTTTTTATTTAAATTATGTTAATTAAGTATAATAGATATTAAAAAATTAATTAATTAAATATTAATTTAATTAAAAATAGTATGATATTTGGATCTCGATATGTAGAGCACTCAAATCAAGAAAAGGTTTGGGCAGCATTGCAAATATAGGGCTGAGACATGTCCTACGCACTCGAATCTCGACATGCAGAGCGCTTGAATCGAGGGTAGATCCAGGTAGCATTGCAAACACAGAGTCGAGATGTGTCCTATGCGCTTGGATCTTGGCATGCAGAGCATCTGAACCGAGGAAAGATTCGAACAGCATTGCAAATATAGGACCAAGATGTACCTTGCATGCTTGAATCTCGGCATGTAGAGTGCTCGAACTGAGAAAAAGTACAAGAAGCATTGTAAACAGGGACCAAGACATGCCCTACGCGCTAAAATTTCAGTAGCAGAGCACTCAAATCGAGGAAAGATTCGAGCAATATTGTAAACATAGAGCCGAGGCATGCCCTACATGCTCTGGCCTTGGGTCCCAACTGGCATGCAAGGCATCCAGCTCGCACCCTCACATGCCCTACACACTCAGGCCGATGGTGTTAATTTTTAAAAAATTAATTTTAAATTAATAATATTTAAATTAATTAGTTTTAAATTTTTGGATCGAACTCCAGGATGGGATTTACCTGGATGCCATTTCAATGTGCTTGTTCGACCTAGTCGTCTGACATACTCCAAGTCCACATGTGTGAGATGCACGTCATGATCATCTCCATTTGCAATGATGTCCCTTACTTCTGTAATTATGCTTTTAAGATTGCTGCACTTTTAGTTCAAGGACGAGCTCGTTGTTCTTGTAAGAGATGTATCAATAGAAAAATGCTTGATAGAGATACAATAGTTATCCATTTATATAAGAGTAGATTTATGCCAAATTATAAGTGTTGGTACCTGTATGGGGATCGAGACATAAGAGATAATTGCAAGAGCTTCGGAGGCTCTACTTGTCCAAGACCTTGCTGATGTGTAAGAGCTTAACGGTGACAGGTTTTGAGAAGATGATTAGTATATTTAGTGTATTTAATCTAATTATTGATAGATGTCCATGTAATAATTTTTTAGATTGCAATCATTATAGTCATGATGGACTATAGGGTTGCTATGTATTAGATATATGCTCAAGAAGTCAGATTGACTGACACATGTATAACTTTCTATAGGCATAATTTAAAAATTTTGACTTATAAATAAAATTTAAATTATTTGTTAATCACATCTATATTAATTATGTCTGTGATTCATCCATTGGGTTAAATGGTATGATAACACATATTCTCAAGTATTGAAAATTTGATATATGTGTTATCATAATTAACTCATAAACTATTTTCGATCATAGGATTATCACGAGAATAGTGATCGATCCACAAGATTGGTGTATGATCATTTTCTTTAGTAGATATATTTTGAATCTATGGTGTAGAGACACCAAAGCAAAAGTACAGGTGCTTGTTGAGAATAAGAATACGAAGCATGACCAACTTCGAGCAGTCATAAGAAAGTCTATCTTCTCATCAATGACTCACTCATTGCTGTAGTAGTGTGTCTAGTTCTCTGACCTAAGGTACACCGATAGTTCATATTAAGGATGTTATAGTTTGAATATACCATAACTCGATCTTCTAATCATATTGAATCCTAAGGTGTATATGTTAGATATGTGTGCCCTGGAAGTCAGAATTGGCTGACACTTGTTATACACTTCTAAGAATAAAATTATAATTTTTACTATATATAATAAAATAAATTATTTTCTATCATAATATATATTTAGTGTCTGTGATACATCCTTTGAGTTAATGATAATGATAATTCTTATTTTCAAGAGTTGAAAATTCAAGACATGAATTTTTATTATTAACTCATAAAATGCTCCCGACCATAGGATCATCATGAGGATAGTGATTGATCCAGAAGGTTGGTATACAATCACTTCTTTATAAGTAGATAAGTCTTGAGTCTACGATGTAGAGATACCAGAGCGAGAGTACAGATACTCGTTAGAGAACGAGGGCACTGAGCATGATCATCTCGAGCAGTCATAAGAAAATCTACCTTTTCGTTAATGACTGACTCGAAGCTGCAGTGGTGTGTCTTATTCTTTGACCTAAGATGCATCGACAGTTCACCTTGAGGGTGTTATAGTTTGACTACACCATGACTTGGTCTCCTAGCCATTCAAAATTCTGAGGTGTATGTTGGCTATAACTTATTCATTGTAGGAATTAGATCGTATCGAGAGAAAATCTATCTACCTCAATAGATGAGGAGCAGCCCTATGATGATCATGAGAATCAAGTCCATAAGCCCATGGCCATGGCAGAGTGAAATAATAAAAAGAGTTTCTATTAAGATTTTCACATCGAACTTGAATCAAATGATTAAATCATATGACAAAAATTAGGATTTGATGAGTTTATCTTAACCCTAATCTGATCGGAGCTCAAGATAGAAGAACTTAATCATACATGTAACTACACCAAGAGGTTCATTTTCAGTTCTGATGGATTGCCACCATATACTGCTAGGTGTCACTGATAGATTTTGGAAGCAATTAGAATGATTTGGATGATCGATCATTCTAGTTGTCTGAATCAAAAAAATTCTGATCCATCGGAAGGTATTTCGGTGATGTCGATGATAGAGATAATGACATATCTTATTATCATATGGAACTAAACTTAATTGGATCACACAAATAAGAGTTTGGATCTAGATATCATCAATTGGACTAATCCAATTTAATTGATTTGAATAAGATTCAATTAGGTTCAAGAAAATCATGCTAGCACATAATTGAGCCTAATGTTCTCCTTCAATTATCATTTTAAGTTATCTCGAATGAGCCAAATATGTTTGTGCTCACTCAGATACCTTTACTTGGTCTAACTGAAACTTGTCCAAGTCAGAAAATGATTGTCTTAATTTATGAGATAAATTTAAGATAATACCTGCCATTTTTTCATTACCTGCTAATTCTTGTCTTTTGACTTTGGTCAAATATTGACCTTTGGCACTTAAACATCTGCCCATATGTCATGCACCCATAGGAGATTGATTTTGAATCAATCAACCAACTGAAAAGTAGGTGGACCCTAGGCGTGCGCCTATGGATAGAGGCGCTTGGGACTCCAGTTACTTTGGGTTTTCTACCTAGGTGGCGCCAAAGATTAAACTTTGACCAATCTTAGATGCCATCTAAGGATGATTTAGAGGGGCTCTTATCTGATTAGATCAGATAATGTCATTCCATTGATTAGATTTAGATCTGATTACATGAAGCGATGTGATTGATCGGGATGATGTGGCACTGCATGGCGCAGCAAGGTCTATATAAACCCTATCTGCACCTAGTTTTAGAGAGCTTAGATCTTTGCCCATGCCACAAGACTGTCCCTCTCCCTCTTCCATGCCATCTTAAGATCTCCTCTCTCCTCTCCATGCCCAAAGAGATTTAGGCTCCAGTTTGGTGTGATCTAGGCAAGAGAAAGATGACGAGAAAGGAAGAAGGCAGTACTACTGCAAGAGATGATACCTGATCTTCAAAAGAAGTTTTGAAGATCCTCCAAATCAGATCCAGATCTAATATTTGGAGAAGTGATAAAAAAGAAAAAGATCTTTAGATCCAGCTCAAGTGGATATCGATAGAGTTCAGATAATTGCGTGACTAAATCCAGAACCTCAAGCAATCAGCAGGATCATCACAAGATAATCTGATTATCCAACAATAAGATATAAAATTAAATTAAATTTAATTTATTTTTATTTTATTTTATTAGATATATCAAATTAGATTTGAAATATCTTAGATCTGATCTAGAGTTATAAAAAAAAATTTAAAATATCTCTCTTGATCCAATCAGATCTGAACGAACCTGATCCAAAAAATTAGATTTTTTCCTTCAACTGGTATCAGAGTAGATTCTTATAAATTATTTAGATCAAATTTAAATTTATTTTTGATATAATAATTAGATAATTTTAGATATCACATGAGATATGATTAGATCTAAAATTAAAAAAATTAAAATTAAATAATTTAAATCTAAGTTCTACAAGATGCATGACTAGTTGTAGAATAGAACTATTTTATGTATAGTCTTGCATGATCATAATTTAATTTGATTAAGTTATAATTTTAGATTAATTTATTTACTATTTTTTAATATTATAAATATTATAATAAAATTTAAAAAATAAAAAATAAAATTATTTAATTTTTGATTCATATGAGATATGATGCATGCATGTTTAGACTAGTTGTAGAATAGTTCTACATAATTATCTAGAATAAAATTTATTTTGATGAGATCAATTTAAATTTAATTTTTTAAATAAATTATGAGATAATTTAGATCTGAAAACATGCATGATATGATACATGAGATGTATGCAAAATATGTTTATAGTTAGATCAATTTTTTATATATAAGATATATGATGTAGATCTAACTAATTTTATAGTTTTTTTTTATATTTCTAATTAAGGTATTCTCCTTACCGTCCGATCATAAGAATAAAGTAGAATTTAAATACCCTTTTCTCTCATTTGATGGGATGTTCTTATGATATGTAGCGGTGCTACGCGTTCATCCTTAATCAAAAATCAAAAACTTATTTTCTATAAAACTCTAGATCCTAAAACTTTAGGATTTTATTTACATGTTTTGTTTATGAATCCTAAACTTAATTGAGAATTAAGATTATGAAATATGTTAGATCTAAAATTGAGAATTTAAGATCTAAGACATATTCATAAAATTGGGTTCGGGCTTGGGTAGCTTAATTAGGTCTAAGTGGTTGATCAAATCAAATCAAGAGTTGGTTAGATGGGATCAAGAGTGCTTAAATTGATCAGCCTAATATGATTAAGTCTGGGTCAAGATCGAGTCACATGAGTGATCGATCAAGCTAAGACCTAATTAGGCTCAGTGGTTAGAGTCTGGATTATAGGCTAATCCGATTGGTTCTGGCTCAACAATTTGGTGTCTAAGGTAAGTTTGGCAGATACGACCGACTGATTTTTAATTGAGAGTTACTCGACTCGAATGCATTCTTGTTCGAGTTAATGGCATATTCCCTTCCACCGGTCTCACTTACCTGGACCATATTTGTTGGCTCAGTTCCTGATCTGAGGATGGTCAATAATCCTGAGCTAACCCATGCCACTAGGTTAGTCATAATTGTTATGACTATGTCAAGTCTAGTTTAATGAGATCTAAATCAAATCTTTCTAAGAAAATATTAAGTTTAAGATTTTCCATCATTGTAGATGTGCGGGCCCTTTTCGGGGTTGATTGTTCTCGACTGATTACAGTGGTTCAATTGTACTGAAAAGATGCAACCATATCTATTAGACATTGGATGCTATGAGTTGGAGGATGGATTGGGCTCAATATTTTGGATACAATGAGAGACTCAAATAGGAATCCAATCTATGCAAATGGTGGGTCTGACTTAACTAAGGAGTGGATCAATATTTCGGACATGGTGAGATTCATGAATTAGAGATCAAGTTTGGGTGCACCATGATTAGAAAATCATTGAACAACGGTTGTTCACTCATTGGCTAATTCATTATCAATAACTGTTAGATTAGGTGATGAGTCGGTTAGTGGGACCGCACCATCCACTAAAAATCATTAATCATGAAGATTTTTGCATCTTTATAGAGAAAGTGTAGGGATACGAAAAAATAGTAGAAGCTAATTTATTTAAAAATAAAATTTTTAAATAAATTGGTCAAGTCTTAATTGTAATATCTAACTAAAAACTTTGACTCTCTATAGAAAAATGTCTGTATCCAACCCATTAGCACGTATCCTAACATCCATAGACTGACCGAACCCAATTATAAGGATTGACTTCGAAACTTCAAAATTATTTTGGATTATAAGAAGTTAACTCATGTATTGGATCAAGACCCTCCCACCTTATCAGCTCATCCATCTGCTGAGCAGAGAGCATCTCTTGACAAATGGACGGATGAAGATAATAAGGTCAGATACTACATGTTGGGTTCGATGTCTGATGAGCTTCAGTGCCAATATGAAGATATTAGGACTGCCCACTAAATGTTGGCTTACCTACAAGAGATGTTTGGTGAACAGAGTCGCACAGCCAAGTATCAAGTCACTAAATGACTATTCAAGACTAAAATGCATAATGGGCAGTCGGTCCAAGATCATTATCTGATGATGATCAAAAATTTGGAAGAGCTTGAGAAGCTCGGAGTGAAGTTGGATCTGGATCTGCAAAATAATATAATTCTGCAATCTTTGACTGATGCATATGGATAGTTCATCATGAACTATCATATGCATAAACTTCAAAATTTTCTAGCTAAGCTTATGAATATGCTGGTTACTGTTGAGCTTTCTATGAAAGATTCTAAAGGCTCAGTGCTTGCTATGGAATGAACTTCTTCCAAGAGAAATTCTTTTGGAAAGAAGAAGTCTATGAAAAAGCAGAAGATGGAAGGAAGAAAGAAGAAAAAGGCAGAGCTGAAGAAGAAGGCCGCTGACAAAGAAAAGTATTTTCATTGCAATACTGATGGCCATTGAAAGCGGAATTGCCCTAATTACCTGGCCACCCTAAAGAATAAGAAGGAGGCAGGTCCTTCTAGAGACATGCTTGTTATTAAGTCTAACCTTACAATTTCTTTTGCATCCAGTTGGATGTTTGACTCTGATTCTAGTGCTCATTTGTGCACTTTCATGTAGGATCTTGAGGATAGCAGGAGGCTAAGGGATGGTGAGATGATCCTACGCATCGAAAATGGAGAAAGAGTTGCTGCTGTGGCCATGAGAATATACCCTCTTCGACTACCATTTGGTTTAGACTTAGTATTAAAAGATTGTTATTATGTACCTACAGTAAGCAGAAATTTGATTTCTATTTCATGCCTAGCACTAGAAGGCTATGTAATTAATTTTCTTAAGGACTATTATAATATTCTTTATGAAAGAAATAAAATTATAAGTAATTTTTTTATTAACAATCTTTATCAGTTACATATTGATGTATCTATTTTTAATATCGAGCAAAATGTGAATACCATGAAACGACCTAAGGATAGTCCAAACGATAGATATCTATGGCACCTAAGACTAGGTCATATAGCAGAAGATAGGATTAACAAATTGGAAAATTGGACTATTGAGTTTGTTGACTTTCGAGTTATATCCAATTTATGAATCTTATCTTCATGGCAAAATGACTAAGCTTCCTTTTGTGGGACATGGGAAAAGGGCCACGGATCTTCTTATCCTAGTACATACTGATGTGTGTGACCTATTTGATGTACCGACTAGAGGCAACTTTGTCTACTTCATAACCTTTATCGATAATTTATCTAAGTATGGATATGTATATCTTATGAGACATAAGTCTAAAGCTTTTGAAAAATTCAAGAAATTCAGACATGAAGTAGAAAAGCAAACTGAAAAATTCATTAAGATTCTTCGATTAGATCGAGGAGGTGAATACCTTAGTCAAAAATTCTTGGACTATCTCAAGAAAAATGGCATAGTTTCTCAATGGACTCCACCTAGAACACCTCAACTCAATGGGATTTCAGAACAGAGGAACCGAATCCTATTAGATATGATCCGATCCATGATGAGCTTCAAAGACCTTCCTAATTTTTTTTGGAGATACAGTCTATTAACTGCAATATACTTACTGAATATGGTTCCTTCTAAAATCGTTCCTATCATATCGTATGAGATATGGCATAGTAAGAAATCAAGTTTGAGTCATCTCAGAATTTGGGATTGTCCGACTCATGTCAAAAGACAACAAGCGGACAAGTTAGACTTTAGGTCCTTTAGAGATCTCTCTTCG